>JAYKAV010003130.1:221390-291390 GCA_035582835.1 Phoebastria nigripes | reverse complement strand
GGTAAAGGCAGAAATTCTGATATTGTGGGCATTTGTCCAAGGGCCTTCTTGGTGCGAAGGAAGCTGGGATTGCTTCCCAAATCTGCACAAACTCCTTGGCTATGTCCTAGTTCCATACCAGGCACGTGACCTTGGCATAACCAAGCCCAAGTTTTCGCACAACAGAAAGTGGCAAAACCAGGGCTGTGGCGTTCTTTGGTGAGGCATTTGTAGGATGGCTGGTGGGAAAAGATGCTGTGATGCACATCCATACTTTAACTGCAGCTGGAGACACTGGATGGGGAATAGATGTGAAGCAAGCTTGTAACCAGAATGTTTGCACATGTACAGGCTTATTAAAAGTTTCGGGCTTATCTCTTTCAGGAGTGAAATTCTGTCTCGATCCACAGGAAAGATGGAAGAAAAGCGCTAAGAGGTTTTTTTTTGTTTTGTTTCCTTTAACTGAAAGAATAGTTAATTTTCCATTCAGACAATGCCCTTCTTGCTCATGGAGGTTGACATGTAATGGTGGTTTTAATCTTGTGCCTGCAATTGCTATTTCTAATTAATGTAAAGAGACATAAAAGCCAAATTATATACCCCTGAGTAAAAGAGATTAAAATGAAAATACTGCCAATTCAGTTCTAATTTTATTTATAAACCTAATCTGAAACAAATGTCACTTTTTTAACTGATTCTGAATATATCATGCTGACTGTAAAATTATAAAACTCCCACTGATGTATTCAGGAAATTCAGTTGAGCACACTCAGTAATTTCACTTTACTAGTCTTTAGGTACAAATTACTGCTCACCATAAAAAATATGAATCAGCTGTCTGCATTTCTTTTTGATTTGGAAACTTAAGATCATGAATCACTTGCAATTAATTATAAACCACACGTAAACCAACAATGTGAATCGTATTCAAAGGCTATGTTTAGCAGGGTATCATTTGCTTGCTGAATATCATGTATTGAAAGCATTATTCTTAGTAATTTAAGGGGTTTTCCCAAAACTTCCAACTTCAGTTCAGTAAAGACATTTTATCAGGTTCCCAGAGTTGGAGAAATCCTTGTTTAAATTGATTATGGAAGATTATTTAATGCCACCTTGCATTTCCAGGGCCAAATTCATGTCACACATAACTATGTAAAAGTAAGCTTAACAGATAAAAAAGCCAATCTGCAAATAAAAAGAGATTCAAAGTTTTATTTTAGGCTGCATTTTAAGAAGATGTTCTCTTAGACATAAGTACCATAGTATAAAAATAACCTTAGACAACAAGAATAACTCATTTTGGTATGTTCTTTAGCACATACATGCATTTAAAAGGATGTATTTTAGCTTTATCACAGCATATACTAAACTGCCCTGAGAAAGTGGTGTATTTTTAAAGAAAACTTGCAGGAAGGTTAGCCTCACTGTTATATTATGAAGTGCAATGTTTTCATGAAGATCTTTTCTGAAAAACTATAAAATGGGAAACCTTTTGTATTCGGTTATAAATAGTGCCTTGTGCATCATTAGAGACAATTAATTTTCTTAAAAGATAGTGAAAGGAAAGATTTTTTTCTCTCTTCCTTCAATATGTTGCAGATTAATATAAGGATATCTGTTATTTCTTACATTATAAAGTCCTTACCTGACACAAGAGTTACATATCAAAGTARTATGTATTTCAGATATTTTCTTTATAAAAAGAAAACGTACATCTAGTAATAACTGAGAAATTAAAAAGTATTTATAGCTACTTCCTACCACCAGTGTTCAATTCCTAGAGATTACTGATAGATTTCTAGAGTGGCCTTGCTGCTAAAATTGCAATGTATTCGTCAGACCTTTGGCAGACTAAATGAGGACGCTACTGCCTATGGGGTGTAAGTCTCCTTCCAGAGTGTCTGCAGGTGAGAAGACATACAGTAACTTCCTAGAAGGAAGTAATCACTTCACAAATCTGCAATATTTTTCAGTACTAGGAATACACACAGGTGCAGTGGATTTTGGTATTATATATCCAACTGCAAATACTTGTTTGAACCTTTCACTTCCTACCTACACTTCTAAAAATGAAAGGGAATAATTGTAATTAACTTATCTCTCCAAACAATTAAACAAATTTATTAAATTCAATTCTTTTACAAGGGTTAATAAAATTTCTGATACAGGAGAGAGAAAAATTAATAATTTATGTCTTGGAAAGGTATTTTAAGTTCCTAATTAGCACATACTGTATACTGTCTGTGTATAGGGGTTATTTAAATTTTAGACACCTTTGGCAGAAATCTTCAAATACATTCATGATCTTGCTATTATCTGAAATATGGTAGACATGATTATTAGACAACTGAGGGGTAGACAGATCTGCCTAGCCTGAGTTTCTACATTACTTATTTTCAGCACAGGAAAGTGATACTCATTGGAAGAATGAGATACGCTGATCACAGAAGGATTTGCTTCAGACTGCTTATACAATGCAAAACATCTTCATGTTATGAATATCGCTGGTAAGACTGCAAGAACTTTGTTCAATACAAGATATTTTCTGAGGAAAATTCGTGAGGTATTAAAATAATAAAAAAGGTTAATGGAAATACTTCTCCTTGCCAGTTCCTTTCTCCAAGTACATAACCAACAGGTTCTATCCATCTGACTTGAAAATGTCCCAATAGACATGACTCCCCTCATTTCCGTGAGAAGATTATGACATTCTAAGGTATAACAATTATTCAAACTAAATTATAACTAAAAGCTTTTTCCCCCCCTGAAACTCAGTTTAAATTTCCCTTTGTCTTAATTCCATCTCATTTCTCCTGTGAGAATCCATGTGCTTGTATAGGACATCTTTGTGTCATTGGTATTTGCTATTCAAACATGTATGGATTGTAATCACAAYCTATTCCCATGTCCCGGGCCCAATGTTTTAGCCAGAGAAAATATAGTGAAGGATTTTACAGATACATACATACGAACACACGTATGTACCTATTTATTTCTGGAAAAGCATCTGTTTCACATTTTTGCTTTTGTCTTAATTCTCTAAAAACTTACCAAAGTCATCTAGAAAAGGGAGAAAGAGGGACAGAATTGGAGGTGTTTCCTCATCAGAAGTGTGGAGAAGGAGGTGGTTACCTGTTGACAGGCAGCATGAGCCAGTAGAGGCATCCCCTAGTATTTCTTACGCTCTCTCATGTTGCAGATATCACTCTCTATTAAATAAGGACTATGAAATAGAGCGAGTCCTTTGGTCTTCCCCTTGATCATGCTAACTTCAGACCTGTGTACTGATCCCATACATCTGTTCTTTGAAGGCAGTGTAATTTATAAGGACAGAACACAAAACAGTAATGGATTCAATTTGAAAAATCTGGTCTCAATTAATAAATCTTTGTTTTGATTCAGATTTAGTTTTTAGTGATATGTTACTGTAAACCCAATTGCTGAAAACATGTAACGTTTGCTTTGAATTACAAATAACAGGAGATACTAGAAGTAAGCATTTGTCAAGGACTAGCAATAGTTATTTTATTATGGTGCTAAAATCACTGCTGCCTGACTCAGATCTATACTTCAGCTATAAAATTAATGTATCATCTACTGTGTCTTAATGTTGCTTTCTTATCAGCAACTGCTGTGTATCAGTAATATTAAAGACTGTGATGGGTTTACTTACAGTAATCCACTAGTGATATTTTCCCTCAAAAACCTAAACTCTTCACTTGGTATTTATCTGGATGTTTTATTGTTAAGTACAATTAAGAATATTTTACTCTCTATCCATTCATAATTCATTCCCATATTATGTCCCCTTTTAAGATAATATTAAAGGTCTTCCATTTTATACCAAAGTTATTTTTTTCAGAACCTGGAATGGACCCAGTTTGTATTGTTCTAAAGAAATTATTCAGCATTGTGGCCTAAATTGCTGGTTTTCACTGTTAAGTCTTTGTTAGGCTAGGTGTAGACATGAAGACGACACATGCTTGCTGTACATACATAACCAGCAGAAGCATGTGCTTTTTAATTCCATTGGACCATTTTATCATGCTAATTTTAGCTTCAAGGACATATTTTTTACTTCCACAGAGAGCCACTTGCTGTAAATAAATCCTAACCTGCTATATTAAAATTGTTGTGGTAAGCAACTGCGTAAGTCTCTCTGATCTTCTGAGATCTGCGTAAAGAGTCCCCAATGGGGAAGCTGTGAAGGCAGTAAGTATCGAATAAAAGGAAGACCAGAGTCAAATCTAAACACGTCTTTCAGTTCACATAGTACAGACATCTTCCATTGACCCTGCTATCTAACCAAAAGGAGCCAAGTGAACTGGAGGATGAGCAACTCTCCAGCTGTAAAAGTAAGAATAAGCAACCTCTGAGAAGGAAATGCCTCTTTCAAAAAACACCTGTTGCTCAATCAGAAATCCTTGTTGTAACCTTTTTTATCTGGGAATTAAATCTTATGTTCCAAAAAGGCTTCAGCTGGTGCAATGCACAAGTTTGGACTACCTACCAATTAAGGCATAGTTATGAACATCTTCTGGCATTCTTCAATTTTACTAACAACCATACAATCCATTTCAAGACCTCTATCTTTGTGATCTGTGTTCTACATTAAATTGGCAAATCAATATGAGCAACCACATTCCTGTTTTTGGCCAGCACCTTTGACAGCGTAAACATTTGGCCGAACAATGAAAGACGACTGCACTAGAAGACAGAGCCTTGGAGAAAAAAAAMCCCTGAGTTTCGTGGTATAGACTTTACATTTCTTACTGTAAAAAAAAATCATTCTAATCCTGTGGCTTTCAGTACTCAGTGCAGAATTCACCTGTTGCACTAAGTTTTCTCTCATTAAAATTTTATCCCACGTRTATACTCTATAGAACTTCTATTGGAGAGGAAGGAGGAGTGACAGATATTTCTTTTTAACCTTTAAGAGTACCACAATGTTAGGAGGGAGAAAAGTACGAAGATAGAAATGTAAGCAGGACATAGAACAGGAAGATAGATTGATAATGTAGCTGAGCTGTTTTCATAACTAAAAAGGTGGCAGGGACTGCAGTTTGTTTATTSGTTCTCCAGACTGAACAAACAAATGGAATTCTTTGTATTTTAATAAGATAAATCTAGTTGTAAAGAAAACCTTTTTTTTAGATTTGTATCTTAAGCAAAGAAACTAAGTTTGTAACAATGTAGATAACACATTCAAAGGATAAAACTTGCTGTTAAAGGACACCTATTTCTTTTCTTCTCATCTGGACCTGTGCTACTATGAATTCATTTCACATTCTGAAAAGGACTGTAGATCTCAATGTGGGGATTGCCCCACGTATTTCCAAAATGAACAGTACCATTAAAGCATTTTGCTGTAGTGGTGACAGAAAACGCAGTTGTGCCATGTCTGGATCACTCAATGAGAACAATACAGAAAAAAAAGGTTTGAAAAGAGCGCAAGATAACTGTCTAAGAGTTTGCCCCAAATAAGTGTGTGCGTGTGTGTTCATTCACACATGCATGTGTGAGTGCTTACTCCTGACTGAAGTAAAAAAGAAACTCCCTCCATTTACTGTTTGGAAAAGCACGTGTATGTGTGGTTTAGCCTATGTGAGGAAGGCAGAGACCAACATGTGTTTAGATACCTCCATGGCATAGAAATGACTATCTCCATTTCAAGTAAAGAGTAAGAGATATTTCCACCATGATGTGTTAGTTTCAACTCAATGTCATTTTAAAAAAGTCTACTRTATTTAAATTTGTTTGTCAATACAAACACTAATTGTAGATATAAAGACATTTTCTCATAATGAAGTTTTCATGACGTTACCACCAAAATGTATCCTAAATCTCAYGCCAGTTAAAATCTCATCCTTAAACCCCAAGTTCCTCTGAGAATTCTCAGCTGCAGAGGAATTTAGTTTAGATTATTATTATATCACTTAAATTTTTAGACCTCGGTTCAATAGGATCATTAAGGGTACAATGGAATTATTTATTAATTGCGCTACACTGAACTAGCCTCCTCCTATCCTCCTGCTGCCTTTCCCTTAGTTTTGAGACATAATCTTGTTTACTTGAAGTGTTTATCTACTTTACTGTAAAAAAAGAACTTATTTCAAACAAAAATATTTGCTAATTAATTTCTTAGTCAGTTATGAGGCATAAAGCTTGTTTTCAACATCACCTTTTTGACTATGTTTGAAAACCATTCTTTATTCCGAGGCAATACCTTCTGCTTGCACTGAAAAATCAAATAAAAATACAATTTACATATTTTAACTCCAAGTCAAAATTATGTTTTTGCTTTATAATTTTCAAGGGCCACAACCAGCAGATGTCTTTTCTAATGGAGAACAGAAGCTGATGTACCTGATGCACAACCTTTTGTCTGAGGCGGTTAGTGCACTTCCAGTTCTACGCATGTGAAAAAAAAAATCAGGATAAACCTCATAGTCTAAAAAGAACCCCATTTTAGTCTTCTCTCATCTTTATAGCAATAAATTTCATTGTGTTTATCTCAAATGTACGTATCCGCTGAACACACAGATGCAGGGTAGAGAAGCAGGGAGTATAAAAAGCAAGTGCTACTGGATTGCTTCATAACAATGCCAGTGAAGAATCATTTCTTAAATCTGTTGCAGCTAATACAACAGCTCGATTTTATGCCATTTTGGAAGACAGCTGGAAAAGTTTTAACTTCGTGTAAATATCAAAGCCACATATGAAACATTTTAGAATATAGGCAGACAAAGGCATCCCCCTTGCTCCTGAAACTGTGCTCCGCTGGTGTGGCAATGCCACCCATGAGCGTACATGTGAACCATCCTTGGGACCCCTTCTACCAACCAGCAGAGCAGCTGGAGTGTAGTACCCACCAGTGTTTGCACTTTGGATTCCCCTGCTGCTGCTGCTGCTGCTGAATTTCACTGAAACCATTAACACTGCTTACCCATYGCTTTGAGCACTCCAGCAGTATTGTCCCTGTTATGCCATTTCTGATGCAACACAGATTTTTAAAAATTTCCAATGATATATTTACCCAATTATTTGCAATTACAGACTATTGTATAATTATGTAATTATGGACTTTTAAAGATATGAATTGTTCTTTCCATTATCCATCAAGAGCTGTAATGAATGATGTTCAATTGCATAATTAACATATGTTTATAACATGTTATTTACAAGACAGTTGAGCCTTTACACTTTGTCATGTTTGGATCAGTTTTGGCCAATTTGATCCACTAGATGATACCCACTCTCTGCAGAAATTCGTGATCTGTCTGAGGGCAAGGGTGCTGAGGACACACGCTCACAGCACGTAGACTCTCGTAGGTTGCTGCAGAGGGACTACATTTAGGAAATAATTGTTTGAGAAATAGGAGCTGTTCTCTAAACTTGTGTGTGTATGTGTTTGTGTAAAGCATAAGGGTAAGTTTAGACCAGATTCTCCTATTCTTCATATTCTCTGTATGTTTGTTGCTCTCCCTCTAATTCAGCAACCTCATTATCTCACTTTATTCTTACTGTAGCAAAGGAACTTCTGCCAAGATTAGGGGATCTCTTTGGTTACAAACCCACTTCAAGAATGGGCAGCAGAAGCAGGGACAGCCTACCTGAAAATGGGGGTTATACTACAACTTGTTCTCAAAGAAGAGCATTCTAAAAAAATACAAGTGTGAATCATGCTTCTAAAACCACAAAAATTTCACTTACTCTTTCAGATGAATTATTAGAATGGGTGTCAACCATACAACTTGATTTTTTTCCCTACTCCTGTACTTAAAAAAAGAAAGGAGTGGGGGGTGGGGAATGCATTAATTCTAAAGACACTGACAGTGGCTAAACCCTTCCTCCATGTACAAGGGTGCAGAGGGGCTAAGTTTTGTACTTTAAGCACAGAAATTAGTATTAGCTAATTGGTCTCAATAGGCGTCAGTAGCAACAGCTAAGAGGACTTCAGGTTTTATTCTCATTTTGTTAGCCTGCATTGCTCTTCCTTAAACTACGTAGCCAAGTGACAATATGTAGTTCTCAAACTAGTTTGCAGGATGAGATGTACAGAAAAGGGACTGCTTGCTGTCCACAGCTCCTGTTTTAATTTGAAGAGCTCCTATGCAAGACAGAGGAACCGTGTCACTGTCAGAGTGCCTCTAGCCTGTGAACGKGCAGGTACTCGCATCACACTGTGCTTTTTCACTTAATGGATATTTTGTTTCTGGTTTTCATCTTGTTTTCCTTAATCTAGATTTAAAAGTCACTAGCTACACAGCATTACATGTTTCGCTTCTTAAATGTGGAGAAATAAGAGGGTACCCACAAGAAGAACAAATTTCTGATTAGCAAGTCATCTATTTAGCAATAAACAGACTTTCAACTATTCCTTTAAGCTAAATGTAACTTTCCCCCCATATTTCTAGATTTTTTTTTCTCATTATTTACACATATATGGGAAAAAGATGATTTTATGTACTGTAATGACATTCTATGGTAAAACTACACCTAATAACACCTGCAGAAGAAAAAAAAAACTGCCTTGAATTCTAAATATTGAGCACAAGTCATGTTTATTCTGGCGAAATAGRAAAATCCCTTCTTGGTATTTGATTGCTGAACTGCTGCTTTGAAAACAGCATACAAAATGTACAGAAAAAATGAGAGAATTTTGGTTTTTAAATTACCTACTGAAAAACATCTATCTTGAATGACTGCAAGCAGAGGGGAGAAGAGTACATTTCTTTACTAGTAGGGCCAATCTATCTACAACATTTTTATTTTACTTTTAAAAAAAAGAAAAAAAAACACAGCAGTTTTATTGAGTTACCTTGAAGGAGTAAAAAAATCATGACAAACAGCTGATCAGTAATTTGCCACTACCCAGAATACTTAGCATCTAGCTGAAGTAATCATTCTGTATTGGGTCTAAACTAGCCCTTTTAAAGATGTATCTCACGGACACTCTTAAAAGGTTAAGTACTACTGTGCTTAACATCATTTTATCATGATTTGCAAATCCTTTCAAATAATCACATMCTTTTTTGTAAAGGCAAAAACTTAGGTAATCTAAGGCAACCCCCACCAGTACCTGAATAATATCTTAGATTCTGTGTGACCTCAGGATTCTGTGAGAAAATATTCCATATTAGGTAAATAAATATATATCATTGAAGGAGATGAATTTAGACTTTTCAATTAACAAAATTCACAGCACCTTGCCACTCAATGCATACTTCCAAAAATGTCATATCAGTACTTATGATTTCAAGTACAACCAAGTGAAGAACATGCAATCCATGCAGGAAGCTCAACTTTGATTGAATAAGTAAAGAGTTGTAGGGTTGRGGCAGGGGGGTTACTTCCTTTTTTAAAGGATTTAGTAAGTCAGAATTTTACCTTTAGTAGCCCTGTGGGAGTAGGGACTGAGAGTCCTAAAGCTTCATTAATTTGTGCTTAATAAAATTCCATTGGCAGGAAACGCAGCTGTAAAAAGCAAATGTGTGTCCTGATGTGCATATTTAATATCAATTTCTTCATCCCTAAAAGCTGTGTCTGTCTCAGGAGCATGTTAATGGCAAAGACAAAGAAAAATAAATATCAGAGATTACTTCCAGTGTGAACTGTTTTGGGGAAGGCAATAAGCATTGCCAAATGGCGAGCCAAAAGAGATACCAACGTAATTCAAAGCCTTCAGAACTGATTATATATCAAAGTATTATACCTTGTTTTCTCCTTCTATGAGGCAGAGTATTAAAACAAGGCATGTGATGCACCCCTAGAACCGAATCCTGTTGTCTTAATGAATTAGAAAAGTAGTTTATTTATTTCTATAGTAGCTTACTTATTGACACATTTTTGTGTGTGTGCAAAAAGTAATTTCTGGTTAATACTCGAACCATCTGTGCTATTCTAATCCTAAGCTTCTTAGTCTGCACATATAAAAAGACTTCTATTTTGACTTTAAGGGGTCTTGAGGATTTTTGATTCTGCTGAAATTTTATTCCGATCTCTTATGATTATATGTGTTTTCAACACATTATGAACTTCTACAATAAAAACAGCACATGAGATAATGTGATACTATAGGTAAAAACCAAGTGACAGAACATTAAAATCAGTGGACTCTATTAATATGATCAAGCAAATTCAATGGAAAAAACAAAATAGCTATTAGCCATACATAGTACATTATACACCATGTAAACTGTATACCACAGTAAATAAAAAGTTAACATCAGTTTTCTGATACTTCTTCCTAAATTACAAGAATATTTAAATATTTATTATTTGTTGGGTTAAATGTAATTTCCTTTGTGTTATTATTTTTCTTTGCAAGTTAATATCATTGCCTTATGCTTCAAGGTCCACCCTAAAGTACTTCTATTTAATATTCCTGCATTTTTTAGACCTATGAGGAATTATTCCTTTCATTAAAACCAAAACCAAAACAAAAACAAAAAAACAACACAAAAAGCAATGTGTTTCAAATAAAGATAATACTTCATGAGTATTACGATTCTGCCAAACTATATTTATTCTATAGGTTATTTTGGCCATATAGTTTCTTCATATGCACTGCATTTCCTAGATGAACCTGCACCATTGCCTACCGAGTTCTGTTCTGACTTATGTAGATTTAGGAGACACGATGAAATTAACTTCTTCAGACTGCATTTTTTGCTACAAAAGTCATCAGGCAGAAGTATCCTGTGATTCAGACCAAAATTAAACCATGATTTCATCAAGCTGTGAAACAGACATAAGCTTACATTGTAACTGGGACTAATATTTCTAATAAAACATCCTTTTTAACAAAACTGAAAATCGATAATAAGAGAAGTTTCAAAATTGACACTAGCCTTTTGAGAAACTGGAAATAGATCTTCCTGTCAAAGACTAAAACTGCTCTCCTCTGTCTAGACTGCACTGGGAGCAAAATTATCAGATTTTCATTTCCTCAATTTCACTCCACAGTGGTAAAACGTGCAAGTATTGATTCAACTGCTGAAACAAAAAGCAGGAGAGCTCTTCACCTCGGCAGGGTCAATGGGTTTGTGGGTGTCTAATTATACCTATACAGGGCATATAAATCTTTCTACTAGTCATTACGTGAACATAAGAGTCCAAAGGCATCATTAGAATCCTTTTAGCCAAACACTCATTCTTCTTTTGTTTTATGAGGGGTCAAAGAAACTGGGAGTTAATATTATCGTGGCTCATAGATTTTCAAATTTGTGTTCAAACACAAGAAGATATGCTTTGAAGGAAAAAGCTATGCGTGTACCCATGCATGTCCACTTACAGGTCTGAGCTCTGCCCGAAAACACATGTACAGCTTCTTCTCTTTTTACAGTATTCAGTTGAGATACGCTATAATGTAAACAGCATGACTGCACAAACATTCAAATTAATTGTGGTATGTTACAAATACAGTGTWAGTAAAGCTTTTGGTGAGTACTAATTTGTTTCAAAAGCAAATGAAATGCTAATGAGCTGGAAATGCTAGTTGTGACAGAAGTACTAATCTTATTTTTCATCACTCTGTTGATTTCACTATAATCTTACAAAAACTTCTATCTTTTTTCTTTATACTTACTGAAATGAGCTGATTCATGAAAAAGATGTAATATTGCCAGTGCCTTAAAAAAATATTAAGAATTTAAAAAAGAAAAAAAAAAGTGGCTATTGCTGTTAAGGAGGTGTGCTGCATTATATTATATTGTATCATATTGTGAGTGTTGTTCAGATGTTTTTTAAGTTGTGTAACCATGACGGCAAGAGAATAATATTTGTATCGTGGGAAAGCTGTCACATTTTGCAAGCAGATTACACAGATGCTGGGTGCTCAGCATTTTGAACATTAGATGGAGTTAGAGCCTTTCATTTTATCTATGAGAGTAGTAATAGGATCCCATATCAAGAGCGAAAGTGATATTTTTGAAGTATTCATTTACTGGGAATTCAATCTTTATCTTAGAAACTGACCCACCTACTTCAACTCAAAAGTTGCAATAGGCAGTTAGCCCAAAGTCCCAAAACAGAGAGGTAACAACTCTTAATAGTGAAGAAATAGACAGCAAAAAAACCCCAAAACTTATAAATGTTCACATTACTAAAAAGGAAAACAGCCTGGCCGTACCTTTTTTAATATGCTGTTTCTGGCATTATGTTAAGGAAAGTCTCTAACTTCAGTGAGACATGCTAAAAATGGTGGARAGGATGATACGATGCGATTATCCACAACAGCAAGAAATGAGCTTGTTGGTCCAGTCATTGATCCTTTCTGTCCTTTATTCGCTATGCTTCTATGCAAAACACCTTCTGAGGCCTGGTGCAGGAAAAGCAAAGGCTACATGGTTATCTAACCGTGCCCCTTGGCTAAAAAMATATCCGTGCCTCCAGTCTAACCCTCCTCTGCCCCAAGCTCCYGTCAAAACTGTAGTCCCACTGCAGATGGACTGGAGAGAGCAGGAATGGTACCATAACAGGTGAGGAATCAGAAATCCCMAAAAACGAAAAGTGGGGAGAGTTTGTACATTGATGTCAGAAAGAAAAAAGGGTATATGGAGGTATGATGCATCAGCTGAACATCCTGCTAGCACAGGAGCTTAAATTTCTTCGGAGCTGTGCTGCTAGTGGGTCCTGTGCTCCTTCCTCGATCATCGGATGCTCTCATCTCTGCTCCCTGTGCCCYGACTTCCAGTCCCCTACCCCTGCTCCTCACAATGGCCCCTTCCCTCCCTGGTTCAGCATGGGGCCYACCTGGCAATGACAGCACCCTCACTACACCAAGCCCCTCCAAGACACCCTCTGCAGCTCAATGGTTTGGTTGGAGGGTCCCTGCTGCTGCCCAAAATATTTTTTGGGTTGAGCACGAAGATCTGTGGCCAATATTTGGATTTGTGTCTAATATTCCTGCTATGGACATGGCCTCATGGCTGTTTCTCTGCCAACACATGCTGTTATGGGGTTGGAGGGGAGAGGGGCACACAACCCCCTGCAGATGCAAGATGAGCGTGCTGCTTTGATTGATGTCTCCACGGCCGCCTCTCCGTACACCTCACCCACTGACCCATTTAACAGCTAGCTGCAGTAAGTGCTAACCAACACGGGAGAAATTACATCATACCTCATCGCTCAGTCCCAGGCACTGTGCCTACGTGAAGCAAATGAGACCAAAGACCTGTACGTAAATTACGGCAAATTACTTGGTCATGTGGGAAATTCKGTCTGCCCAGGTGAGAGTGGATCGGTGGCCAGGCATTGTGTACCTACTATAAGTAGCTGAACTCGGACAGAATAAAACAGGAGCTGCAGTAAACCAGGACAGTTCTCAGCACCCAGATGAGTAATACAGGAAAAAAGGGAAAATATTATCTTTTTTTCTATTTTGTACAGGGACTTTCATATTCCCAGGCATCTGATTACTAGTTAAAAGGCAAGTGATCCCTGAGAAGTCACAAACTCTCTACAAATGTGCAAMAGCAATAGAGGTATATATTGATTTACAAAGTGCAGAGAGATGCAAATTCTCCATACTATGAGCTAAAATAAATGGAGTCATCACTAACACCATCAACTTTGAATGGTAGTGTATAAAGTCATCCAAAGATGTTTCGTATACAACTGTATAATTGGAGAGTGCATGTAAGACTTAGGTTAGGAAAGCAATTTATTTTCAATATTAATGGAGAGGATCAGGCAGAGGGTTCAACATGGATAAAAGTCATATAGCTACCAAACTGCTTATTAAATTTATATTTTCCTCTTTCTACGTACCCCTTTTTATTCCTGCTGCCCTCTTATGGTGGAGCTTCATATTTCTACCTTAAAATTTTCAATTATGAGTTTTAGATGCAGTGGTAGTTAAATAAAAATATTTTTTTTTATTTATTTATTTATAAATAAAATTATTTTTATTTATCTAAGAATTTAAGAAATCAAACATGATGTGCATGTTAACTCATTTCAGTTTGACTAAATATCCTTGAACAACTGGACTTTTCTTTATTTGTATGTTTTACAGTATTAATTCAATTCTATTACAAAAATATGCATCCCTGATTTTAATTATATCTAGGGTATTGGTTTCTATCAAATTTAAATATGTGTTTAAAGTGCAGATTCATAAATGCTTACCATAAGCCAACAGTCTTCTCATTCCACTACTAGAGTAATTTCATGGCATTCATGTACATTTCTTGACAAAGAGGTCAAATAACCCAGAGGTTAGATTACAAGCAACATCAGAAATAGTCACTTTTCACCTCTGAGGCAGAAACAGTCAAAGAATCAGGCCTTCCTGAGGAAAAGAGTTCAATCATCAGAGAGAGTTCAAGAAACAAACTTGTCTCTTGAAGCCACATTCTTCCCGAATTCTGGATTTTAGTCAACTCTGTGTTACTGGCATCACTGCACTGATCCCATCTTCTTTATCCTGAATCAGGTGGAGGACCTATAGACTACAATCTTGAAATTACRGTAACTTCTTTTAGAAAATTGTTTAGAGTTGCCTTGTTATGAAACAAATTTTTTATTAAGAAAGTAAGTCATCACTGTTTTATATTGATATGGCTTTAAAAAATACCAGAGGGTAAATCTTTATTGAAACAAAACATATCTTTTAAAGGCCTGACAGAACTTTGAGAAATTGCTTAAAATCCCCCTATCTTTACACACAGCTTTCTATCCAAAATCAATCTTTTTTCTTTCCACTGYTGGAATATCACAACAGGGATTCCTGAATAATCTCCCTTTTTAATCTAAAGATGTATGTTGTGGGTTTTTTTTATTAATTTCCTTTATTGTGTGTGCGTGTGAAAAACACTGAAGTAAGTAAAAAAATACTGAAAATAGGACAAGATACATTATGGAAAGATGTTTAGTCTCTTTCCTTTGTATTCAAGCTTCCTTATTTGCTGGTAAATTCTTCACGGGCAGTGGAAGATCAAACATACTGTGATACAGTATCAGTGTGTATCATGGACTTGATTGTGGAATATGCCACTTCAGCATATTCTGGAACGTGTTCCTTCTGCCTACACCTCCCTGCACATCTCTCCCACACTCAGCTCCTGCAGCCCCTCAACATGTTTCTCGATCATTTTCTCTTGATCACGACATAGTCTATCCTTCCATGGATAAATAATGTTTCTCCTGAGTGGATCACTCATACATACATAAAGTCTCTTAAGTCCAATAAATGTTGTTTTTCTTTCATCATGGATCTTCTCGTAATAGACTTCAAAAGACATATTTTAAACTAAAATCAAAATGTGCCCAGTAGCTCAAAGATTTAATAAGAACAGTGTAAAGAAAAAGTGACTGAAGATTTAAGGATTGATTAAGCCAAACACTGCCTGTAAAATAAATTTAAATAAGCCATTCAGGGTTACCTTACAGGGTTTATATAATTTCAATTTTACTGTTTTATATTATTAATAGTTTTAGAATAATATTTCTATGGTACTTACAAGGTTAATATCTTAACCATTTTAAAGTTCATGCTGCAGCTAGATAATGTACTTAATGGCAGCAAAGCTTCAAACAAATTTCTTGCAACATTAGCTGCATTTAAAAGTATAATCTTATGCTGCTTGCTCTTGTTCAGCAACATTTCAGAATAATTGGAGAGTGCATGTATTTACAGTGGAGAAAATAACATACACTATTAACACTGCTTATGATGCTTATCATTACTTTAAATGCAAAGTCTGAAAAAATATTGACAAAACTCGTTCTAAATATATCCTCATTAAATAGGAAACATCTGAGCTTGTAGGACTCATAAGCACATGCTTAGATTTTTAAAAAATATACCAACAAATAGATTCAGATTTAGCCGATGTTCTTAAAGATGATATCCAATTTTTTTTTTTAAAATGGATGACTAATGGATGCTCCATCTAAGCCACTGTCTACTGAATTTACCTGAAAAAAATCCTATTGAATTCAGTGAGAATTGACTGAACAGCTTTGCCTGAAACTGGCTGGGGTTTTTCTGTTTGGTTTTGGTTTTGTTTGTCTGTGTTTTTTGTTTTTTGGTTTTTTTTTTTGTTGTTGTTGTTGTTTGTTTTTGTTTTTGTTTTTTTAAATAGGATCTGAGCATTCAGATTCCCATTTAAGTTCTATCAAGCCTGGTGCCCGAACAYGAGAGTTGATACCTAATTCTCATCACCCACCTTAGGAGAGTTTCACTGTTAAGCCGGAGAACATTGGTGTGTTCTGCATCCACTCTTTAGAAAATCTTAATCAAAAGATTACTCTTTAAAGGCAGCCAATGTTACAGGAAATCTCATTGGAGCTTTGCTCTCCTTAAGTACATTATCTAGCTGGAGTACAAACTTAAAAGGTTAAGATGTTAACCTTGGCTTTACACTACAGATACTGTTCTACAAATACTGATAATGTAATTCTGAGTTTTCTTAAAACGAGGAGGGGAATGAAGCAAACAACTTTTGGACTTAAAAACAGTAGCACAAGTAAAACACAAAAGCATCTTTTCTAAAAAACAAGAAAGGCTTAAGTTCAGTCCTTCTGGATAATCCTGACACATTTGTACCACACTAGTTTGGGAAGCACTTTACGTGCTTATATCTGTCCCTACACAGGTGTAGATTAAGTATGTGCCTAATTATTTGCTTGTGAGTTTAGTGGTACCCAAACATGTCTCAAGTGTTGCCCTGAATCATGGCCTAAGTGCATAACTTCAGCAACCTACTTTTGGCCAGTCATTATATGCAGACTGTAAAGACTTAACACGTGTAACTAGTACATAATGAGCACAATCATCATTAAAACTTCTAAAGAARGGCTCTCTGTGTATAACGTATTCAGGACTGACTGCTGGGTTTGGTGTTTTGTGTCTGGGGYTTTCAGTCTATTTCAAGTGAAAATATATAATTCCAGGCCACTCTTCCAATACATCACAGTCATTTTCTGCACTTTAGTTGTTTTTCTCTCCATTTTTCCCACAAAATAAAACATCATTACAAGCAGGTTTAAAGTGCACTTTAGTGCCTGCAATCTTCCCATGCTATTCTTTAATATTTCATCATTAAATAGAAAAATAACCTGATATGATCCTAATTTAGTGCCAATTACACTGCATTGATCAAAGTGACCTTTTCATACTGGAGCACAAAAATCAATCCCGCTGTACAACAAATGTCAGGGGGATGAGAGCAACATATAATCTGTGACAATCAAAACATTACTTACAAATGAAATCACCAATGACCTGCATGCCAAGGCAATTTCTGCATAATGTGCACTAGTTTTGTTTGCAGCTTTTGTTGGGATTTTTTTGTTTTGTTTCATTCCCCACTGTCTGCTGCCAGACACAGTTGTGCTATTTCACAGTTTCACTGACAACGCTGAAAATGGTCGAAGCTCTATGATTGGTATCAAAATAACCACACAAAGTGACTATAATCTGTAATGCATCTTTAATGTTCAGTGAAGTGTGGTTTTCTGTGGACCCAACAGTCAGACTGCCTTCCGACAATGCTCCCGTGCCAAAGTTTGGTGGTATTCCAAATTGCAGCCAAGTTGACTAGGTCAGCCGTAGGCAGGGGAAACATGAACGACTGCTCAGAGATCCTCACTGTTCTGCCTTCATTCAGTGATTCACAAACCAGAGTTCGACTTAGATATTAGCTCTGCGAAGTTAATGACAAAACTGCAGTGACATTAATGGTGTCTGGACTTCACCTCTTATCTCTATGTCAGGTTTAGGGTCCAAACAGGGAGGCAATTGGCTGCACAGGCAATATCGTCTACCAACTGTAGCCAGCAGACGCTTGAACTATCTATATCGGTAATTCATAAGAGAAAATTTACTTTAGGTCAATTTTCAGGGTAATTTTTTTATCTATATTTTAAACACATAATAAAGCTATCTAAACTTCAACTTGCTTTGAGTTCTGTGCATAATTAATCAGGGATGATCCCTCCATTGAAAAAATCCTTACCCACCCCCAACAAGATTTAAATTGATTAACGAATCTGCAATTCATGAATCAAAGCTACAAAAMAATGTAGATAAACAACATCGTTTAAATCCACACTTTTCAGCCATTCCATGATTTGAAACTGTATTTAAACTGTTGGGGTCTTCTTCAAGCATGTAAACTGTTGGGGTCTTGGGGTCTTCAAGCATGTAGACTTCCAGCATGTAAACTGCTGAGGTCTTCTTCAAGCATTCAGCCCTACAGAAACAGCTGGGACTCTGCAAGATGAAAATCCATCTCCTCCAGTACCTGAATAAGACTTACAGGATTTGGGAGCTGAGATCTGCCAGCAGCAGTTTGTGAGGTCTTGGCCGAGGAATTTAATCTCTTTATGTATTGGTTGCTTTTCTGTAAAATAGAGGTGGTATTTATACTTCACTCTTGGCTTTTTTTGTCTTTTTAGATCTCAGCTGGATGCTCCTGGATGATAACTTAATGAGCAGAGCCTGTTTTTTAAATAGCTGTGCCATGGCCTTATTCAAGATAAGGAGTGGGATCTTGAAACATGTTCAGTTCAAATTCTTTGAAAATGTTTCACCTTATTTTGCAAACATGCTTGGTAAAGGATTATCTCCCAAGAATTGAGGTAATTCCCCAGGGTTGGTTTTTTTTGTTTGTTTGTTTGTTTGTTTTGTTTTGTTCTGTAGTCTGTTCCCTAGGGAGAAAGTGTTCTCATTTAAATAATTTATCCATAAGAAAATCTCCAAGGCCTGGATATTGTCCCTGCTCATGCACACTAATCTGCTAATCAACCAAGAATGAGAGAGCATGGGAAAACCTAACTCTTAATATCGGTCTCAAAAGTGCTTGTTCTTCCAGATGCTTTAAGTTCAGATCCAAAATAGACAAAAAATAATTAGGAAGAGAGATTCTCAGGGTTTTATCATCCCTATTACTGTTCTGGGGGTCACAAAACATTTCCTTTTATAGCATTTCACTGATAATGAGACTGTACAGTCTCAGATAGGAGTATCTAAAAAAGGGAAGCTAGCTATGCTTTCTACCTCATAGGTGAATGAAACCTTTGGTGCAGGACTTGAGAGCCTTGGGGGCCTCTGCATCAATGTTAAAGAGCCCTTTTGGGCCCTAAAGAGAAAAGCTATAATTTGGGGGCTTTCATATAAATTTGTAATTTTTTTCCTTGCTAACTTTCAACGCTATTTGTTAGAGACACAGTACGCGTTTCACTTACCAAGCTGATTAAACTACGATTCTTTCTCTTGGCCATATAACAAGAATATCTCTCTTCCTAGAAAGTCCATTAGCAACCATGATTTATGACTGACACTTCCACAACTCTGTATGTAGCCCTGGTAAGAACTAAATAATATTCAAGAGCTGGTTATGAACCAAATCCAATTCATTTCACGCTGATGCAGAATTAGTTTCAGACTAATGTAAAGGAGCAGTATGGGCAGACTGTTAAGGTGACTCTCTTATTTTTAACATGTTCTCCAATGCAATTTGCAGCTTAACAGCCTCACTATAAATGATGTGATTAAGTTTTATACATTTCTGTATATTTGATGTATTTACCCAAATGCAGCTGTCGTTTTGTGTACTGTTTCAGATGTTTAGAACTGAATCAATTGTTTGGAGTAATCACAATTTCCAAAGACAATTGTTTTCAATGTTAAGCTGTAAAGCAAACATGAACTAACAAAGTAAGGATGAATACATAGATCTGAACAAAAACAATTTTTCCCATCACCATACGAAAATTGTAAAGTATATTGACCATTAAGGAATCAGTTGAACAGATTCATTAATTCATCATTTCTGGCAGATATAATCAATTCAATGTTTTGCACCACTACATTCAAAATATTGGTTCAAAATAGTTGCCCCAACTCAACCTCTAGCATGTCCAGCTCATTCTTTAAAAGCAAGATCATTACTTTCTTTCAGCAACTACCCTGAGCCATAAGTGCAAGTGGGACATGATTTGTCTGCTGTAACCAAAACCAATCAGTGTTTTGACTCATTCTGGCATTTTAATAGTAGATACTTTATTACATTAAATAATTATAAATAGGAATATACCTCATAATGGACCATAGGGCTCAGTATAAAATGCATAGTGTTTATTGAATAAAACAAGATTATATATACACATATATACATATATGTRTATATTTATATTTATATGTCTTAATTTATGGCCTAAAATACAGACAGTAGGTGTCTCAGGTACAAAGAGCCTTTCATTCCATAGTAAAATATAAGCAAAATTGCATAAAGAAGCAGAAAAATTGTAGGTTTGACCTATCAATATTCAGCACAGCTTATCCCGAGGTCTAGGCTCTTCTTTAGCTTGTTGCTAACCAGACTTGACCAATATGTGCGACATGATTACCCACCACTGAAACATAGAGCAAACTGTGAATTTAGATGACAGCTCAGGGCTAACTCTGACGTCAGGGTTGAAAAGAAAGAATGCATCAAATAATAACTCTTTAAATAACAGGAAGCCAATGAATGAAATTAAAATTATTTTTTATATTAAATGAACATATATGACCCTTATACTTCAATACATTATGTAGCCTACTTGAACATTCAACAGAGCTTTGAAATATTTAAGCCGTAGATTGCCAGGGCTGCATTCCACTGTTTTGGGCAATACATTACCACTGTGCTGGGTAATGTTATCTCTAAAGCTTTTATTTTTTAACATAAGAGGTACTTAAAATTATTAAGTTTCTATTGATTTTGAATGCCACAATTTCTATGAACATCTGATTTCTTTCTTATCTGTATTCTTCTAGATCTATACGTCCAAATTGCATTCAGAAATTTAATCCTCAGACACTACAGAAAATTAATCATTTGTCTACTCTGGTTATAAATCATACCTTATTAGAGAGAATCAAATTTTCTGTGATCCCAGAATGGGAAATTATTAACTTAATTCTTTACAAATTGCACAGGAGATAATATCCAATAATCCATTAAGAACATCTTAATCAATGTCTATCACTGGAACGTAAAGCACACTGATAAGGGTATGCATATTGCTGATTAAGACTACTGCTATAGTGGTCTATACGAATTTCAAAGAACTTGAAATTAATAGATTGCTAATGTATCAAGCAACTAATTTATTTAAAGAGGAACAGCTGAGGTATTTTGCATGCATAAGAATCTGAGTCAAAATGTCTTAGCACCCACAAGTTTTAAAGTACAATAAAGTAATATCTCACATGTAATTAGAGAAACTAACTTCACTTAAATATGTATATAGAAGTTTACAGTTCACTTGGCCCAATCTAAATGTTGTGTGCTTCAGTAGAAAGATTCTTACCAACTTCACTGGGCTTTATGGAAGACCTTTGCAGTCTGGTATTACATCTTTCCTTAAAAAAACCACACATAAATAGCATTTTAAAAATAAAGGATAGCTTTCACAGGAAATGAATAGGACCTGTCACACTTATACTTTTGCTTTAAGCATGTCTTGGAATGAGTTTGCTGCATGTGTATTTATGCACTAGAAAATCCTAACTGACCTGGAGCAGATTAAGTGATTATAATGTGCAATACAACAAATTCCAGAAACACGTTTCAAGTCCCTGAGTCACTCACATGCTGTTCAACTGTTTATGCACTGTGAAAAATTGCTGTATGACAAACATGCAGAATAAAACTATTCTTATCAAGAGGGTAACTAGTTTTGTGTGTCTTCTGCTAAACTGACCTCTCAATTTATCTCCTATCCCGGCATATGTTCTAAATAGTTCCTTAAGTTCCTAATGAACTACAAGTAATCCAGGAAGGGAAATAAGTCTCGAATACTTTCTATCTAGACCTTTTTTAAAGCTCTAAAATAATTCTTGCTTTTTATGAGATATCACTTGTATCAGGAAATTAGTGTCCCTGAGCACAAGTAATCACACTTCCCTGGTAAATGTAAAAAAAAAATGTTAATTACATGAAATAAAGTAATTTCCTTCTTTCAAGACAAAGGGATGGTGCTTAAAAAAAAGTCTCCTTTTCAGTCATACAAAGTCTTCTTCCAGTCTGAACAGAACAAGCTATTCTAGGAGTTTCATTTGTTCAAGAAAATAGGTCTAAATTGATTAAACTAATCATTTTATTCTAACTGCTCTTTTTAAAGACAACTGCTGATTGCATGCCCCTTTTGTAGCTGTAGCTGAGCCTGAGATGGTACAAAATAACCATCTTGCCAGTTGTCACAACTATTTGCTCATTCTTTAATTAAACATAATATATAAAACCGTATAATTTACATCTAATTGGGAAACATCATCTTTAGTCAGAAGGCAGCATGGTSTGATGGCGTAAGTAGAGACTTGGGTGTCAACAGGTCCTGAGCTATGGTCCGACTGTACTGGAGAATCATGGCTGGCCTTGCAAAGATTACTTAATCTTCAGATTTAAGAACCTCATGTACTTACAGAGGATAATTTCAGTTAACCATTGACTTCATGAGTGTGTTGTGAGAGCTGGTTAACATCTGTGTAGTGCAGACCTTAAAATAAAATAAAACTTTAGCACTGACTTGCAGGAGCAGCATGCTGTGATAACAGCAAGGTTGTAGTAAGGCTGGCCTTTAAATAAAGTGGAAGACGGCCTGTAGCTGCAGGCTTGTCTTAAAAAAAAAAAACACCAAACAACACAAAAACCTGTGTTTCACAGTCATGGTGTGGTTTGCCACACAGTTTAGTTTTGCAGAGTTTAGCAGGAGGTGAATTGTAAATATAATAATCAAACTCCATGAAATAACAGGAGTAGGTTTAACCAAGGAGAGAACAGGAGTCACTCAAACATCACAACTATGCTTGGTGGAAGAGAGGCATGGGGTTGAAGAAGTCCTTTCCACACTGGCTGAACATAAATAATAAAAGAGTGTTAACCGAATCTCCAGGAGATCTGACACAGGCTCACAGCAAATTCAGAAACATATATTTTAATTGAATGTCAGTGGGGCTGGGAGGATGAGCATACAGCTTTATTCAATTCTTTCTGCAAACACCTTCACGACAAAACTCAGCATCATTATTTGACAAAATCTGGCATTGATAATTGAACAGGTAAATGAAAACTGTGATGGCCCTCACTCGTTTAGGTGTTAAAATAAACTGCAGGTATGAAGGAAAACTGGTGATTCAATGTAGATCATCAACCACTGTACTCTAACCTTCTCTGTATATATAGCAACTCTGCTCTTTTTTTTTATGGACATATTAAATATATACATAAAACMGGCATATATGTTATTCAGTACAGCTCCAAAAACAACTGTTTTACCAAAGGCAACAGCTTTTGCATAACCAGAAATCAGATGCTAATTAGTCATTATGTAGTGTAGCAGGCCAAACTTTTTTTTTAGATATTCCGTATACTTTCAAAACTTTATATTATCATGAAATCTCAAACTGCTCTTTAAAGTGTCTCTTTTTTCCTCAGAAAGACCCAAAAGGAGGAAACTTTAGAAGCAAAGGAACAATCTATTATTATTCATGATCTGGTATACCTATTATCAGCAGTGCACTTAACTGAACAGGCCAGCATCCATGCTGCAGTCTAAATTAATCTCTTGCTTTTCTGATTGAGAGCTCTTTTTCTCAAACAAAGGAAAAAGCATTAAGGTAAAATATGCCCAAAGGTCCTTTTATTGCATATAAAAATTAACCAGGACCCTTTTCCTACACATGGGAATACACATGCTGTTAAATTCAAGACAATGAAAATGACTGCTTGTGTACTGACAGTGAAGTGGCACCTGTATTTTAGGGATAATATCTTTCTCATCATTAGACTAAAGCTTTATCAGCCATGAAATTTTTAGATTTTTGGKTTTTTTGACACCATATACATCACGGTTTGCACATGCTTTATGTTTTGGTCTCCAGGCATGCTCTTTCCAGGGAAATTTTCTGCAGCTACAGAGAATTTGTCACAATCTGGTAAATTTACAGAGCAAACCTCTCTTATGCACGAGTGTTTTATGAGCTAGACAGTTCACCAATATCCAGAGGGAATGCAGAAGTGCCACAGAAACAGAATTTTCTCCATACACCATACCCTGCCCACTCTGAAAATTAAACACTAACTAAAGCACAGTGTAAAGTTAGACAATTAGCAGACCTCTACACCCTGCAGCTTGATCCTGTATTATCCTGCATGCCATAGCATGAATCAAACCCATTACTAACTCAAGTACGTGTGCCCATATTGCACATACCTGATCCTCAATTCACTAGAAGTTGCCAAACTTCTAGTTACCAAAAGTTGCAAGTTACCAAACCAACACATCCGTCTCCTTTGAACAGGTCACCAGGCCTTTGACCTCTGTGCAAGCGAGAGCTGGACCTTTTGTCGGGGACAGGTACCAATACCGAAGAAACAGGACTGAACAGCAGACAGAATATGATTTTGCCGGTGATGTAACTACTGCACTAAACCCTCAATTTGTCTTTTACGCTCCACTCCTCTACTCTTACTACACATAGCTAAAGATCCAAGCTGGAGAACACAGGAATGCTGGAACACCCGAAAATTAGCACTCATGAAGAGGTATATAATACACAATAGACTGAAACAATAACCTGAACTGAATTAGAAAGAAAACATAAGGACAAATCCCCTTATTCAAGTTATGACCATCAGGGGCTTGAATGCCAATTTTTGCCTAGTACTGTGTTAAGAAACACTCTTCACACCTTGCCCTTGATCCAGGACGTCCCCTTTCCAGCTTATACCTTGTGAGCAGCTGATTTCTTCCAAGTAGTCCCTGAAAAACCATAGCTGTCACAAAAAAAGCTCTGTAATGGATGGTCTGAAAGCAGCACTAGTTGTTGGATGTTATGCAGCTCACTGCAGACTATTGGGCATCTTTTGGCGACGGTTTTCCCTGTCTCCTAACCTACCTCCTGGCAGCCAGGATCCTCACACAAGGGCTAGACAAGAGGCTGKGGAGAGAGGAGCCATGTGCAGGTCAGGCTGCATCCCCATGTGTTGACTCTCCTTGCAGCAGAGCAATTCAGGCAAGCACGCAAGCTGGAGATTATTTTTGCTGTCTTCTGCATCTACAAATAACTTCATCATTCTCTCAATACTTCAATAATACAAAATATTTGAAACCTGTGATTCACCCTCCTTCTGCCTTCTAGGGCAAAATCAAGAGGAAAATTGAAGAACCACAGAAGAAAAATATAAAAATATAAAATAAAAATAACAAAAATAACAGAAGATTTCAGGTTCCCTTTTACTTGTATGACTCTTCAGGTTTACATCCTATTTTTCCAGTTTTCCTCTGCGGCTATGAGTGACAGATATTCACTCTTCATAAAAGTTGTAAGTTAAAGTTCTTTCCTATTTACTGATTTTTGAAATAAAAATTTTGAGAAAACATCCAAGCATCATTAAACTCACGCTTTAAAAAAAAAAACAGAACCACTGGTTATTTGTTTTAATTCCAGCACAATTTTTATGTGAAACTGCCCTTTCATTGATGGGGAAATATATCATTTTTCCTGATATTCCATACACATGTTATTAGATTTGGCCAGGAATTTTCTGATTAAATTGATCCATCACACTCAGATCTTTTCAGTAACATATCCATTTTRACACCTCTTCATTCAAAAAGATTTGCAGCTTCAGAATGGAAATTCTGGTGAAAATACACCTTCATCAACACAGAGCAATCAGCAGACCAGCAGAAAGAGCCCTTGGGTTTCACCTGGAAGACCTGGCTTCAAGTCAGGCTTTGCAGAAGTTGGACAAGAGACGTGAATCTACATTTTATGCAAGTGTCCGAAGCCCCATCTCCAATGAATGAGCAGGTTTCTCTCTCTCTTCCTATAGAAACACTTGTCCCCTGACACTTTTGAAATGCAGAAAAAATTAGATATTTCAGAAACATGTATAATTTCCTTGTAAAATCAACACATAAAACTTCCAGAACAATGAAACTTTTCAAGTTTCTGATTAGATATGTTGAAGTTAATTGATCAATTAATATGTTTCTCAAAGCAGCATGAATGTCAGTAGTGCAGTTTCCATTCTTTCTGGGTTGTTCCTAGAAGTAAAGGTAGAATTATTAACTACTGTGATGATGGAGAACGGAAAAGCTAAATGCGGTGCTACAGAACAACATGTAATAATATCACAATTTTGCAGTAACCTTTACCTTTTGGAGTATAGAAATCATTATGAAAACCTACATTATACCGCTGTGGTCTCAGAGCCCAAAGAGTTCCATAAAATTGTGGGTTTTAAGTATCTGGTTGTGCTGGGGATCTTGGTATTGCAAACATCTACACTTCTTTAAATCTAAAAATGTAATGGAAATAAAAATAAATAAATAAAAAATATACTTCTTCTCAATCATGCAAATCAAGTTTCAGCCAGGTTAGTGAGAAATAGGAATGGAAAACAGAAAGACACGTTATTCAAACCTGACAAGTGAGTCAGAATAGTTTTGATTGAATCAGCTAGATACAATTTCGTGACTATAACCTATGCGAATAATATCCGCCATCAGCATCAGTTTCTGGCTACAGGTGAGACAGTGGAACGATGCCAGTTGATGTCAGCTGATGATGTGAATTCGCTGATCTATTAAAATTACAGTTTTGCATTCTTAAAAATCAGCTGTTGAATGTGGACCAAATCCAGGACATGGCTTAAATAGAATAACATAGTTCGGAAGACAAACATGCCTTAACRTGAAAATCTCTTTTCAGCCTACACTTTGTAATTAAGTGCTGGTGGTCACCAGGCAGTATACATTTCCTTTAGACAAAAATGCACATGATCTAACGCAGTAGATAGCCCAAGTGTAGTAATCTGAGGCGAGTAACAACGGACGATATATTGAGAATGAAGCACAGTGGAGAAAAAAAACTTGAATTGCTTCTCACTGACTTTTTACAACCTGTGGTGAAAGCCGTGCATCCTGCACCGAGCCACCCCCTCCTGGAGGGGTGGGTGATGGGCCCCGTCCGTGCCCATCTCCCCCCGCCAGTGCACCTGCCGGCCRTGCCGGCCAGGTCCAGCTGACGTGCCTGCTGCCGGCGGGGTAGCCGGGATCAGGGGAATTAGTTCTGCTTGCCTTGGGAGGCCAGCCCAGCCACCGCGGTTTCTATTCAAACTCCCCTCCACCGCTCAAGCTCAACTGGAACCATTTAGTACCCGCATTGTTCTGCGGTTTTTATTTGTTTCCTTCCACTCAAGCACATGTTAAAAAAGGCGACCCCCCAGCAATCTTTTTTTTTTCCGCCCTTTCACATGACTAAGCGATTATCTTCTTCCTAATCAAAGAGACAGATGAAAAGAGTTTATTAATAAAAGTTCCCCTTCAGGAAGATTGGAAATGAATGATTAGTAAAATACACCCAATTTTACTTATAGACCCCCCTCATAGAGAGGCATCTGTGAAGGGTAGGGATGCCAGAATAGTGGTGGGGACTCAGGCATCTGGAAGCTGTTTGCGATATGGATTAGAAGTCAGGCTGCACACAGATACTGCCTCCAGTCACAAAAGCTTGCTCTGTGGAGGGGAAAAAAAATATGCTGCTTGTTTACAGTGCTACTTTTTCCCTTTGCTTGTTATCTGTTTTATTTCTTCCCTCGCTCCCCTTTCCCYGCACCATTCATGTGCAATTATGTCTGCACAGATATGCCAGCTGGTGGGGCTTGTTAACCATACCCACCACGCCAGTGTCTAGGAAAAGGGGAGAAGGAGACGGGAGCTGGGCAAACAACACCGCATTGTGCTCGGGACCGGGGCATTATCTGCTCCCTGTTGCCAGGGCCCGCTGATCAAACCGGGAAAAACAACCCCAGCGCTGGGGAGAGCAGACCAAAGATATGCATGTCTTCAGCTTGTACTGTATCCACCAGCTTATTTAAAAAAGAGGTAAATCACAGACACAAAAACTCCAAGGGGTTTTAATGAAGAAAAGATCTGAAACTTTAAGTAAGTTTAAAGAGAGTGGGATTTTCCACACAGATCTGGTTTTACCAGCATGAGTCTAAGATGGTCACATTATTTATAAGCGTTCWAACCAAACCATCACAAAACATCATATGAAACCTGACAACCATTCTAGTGAACAGTTCTATCGTACTTGTCTTATGAAATAAATATTAAACACACTCAGAGATACTACTTTTAAATCTTTCTAATGATAGGCTTTTCCGCAACTTTCTACCTGTTAAGTCAAATTTTTAGGCTCAAAATCAAATAAGTAAAGAAGTATAAGATAACGCTACTTAAATTCTACATGCATATATTAGGACTTACATTAACACAGTAACCCACCTGACTGTGAGTGGGCACAGGATCAGTGCTTTAGACCTTCAATTCATCCAGTTCCCCTGGACTCAGAAGAGATAAAATCAAACCACTAAACCACTTCAAAAAGAAGTCTAAGGGAATTTTTAAAAACAAAATTATTATTTTAAACTTGGTTGCTTTCAAATCCAGATTCACATGCTGTGTTCCAAAGAGGATAAAATGTTCTCCCCTCTCATGTCTCCATTTGGAAGAAACTGCATGCTGAAGCAAAGGCTTTTCTTTAACTCATTTTTTAGCAGCGATGTAAYTGGACATTAAGCTGCATCTAAAATTCAACTTTTTCTGGGAACTTCTCTGAAAAAAATGCATTTAGGAGGTGAAGGAAAATATTTCTGAGAGAAATAGATTTTTGTGCAAGCATCTTCCTGAATCTGTCAGCATTTTTGATTATTAGAGAAAGCAAAAAGGAAAATTAATTGGAAGGCAGTACAGCAAAATCATTCAAATATCTCCATGTAATTACAATTACAGCAGCAACATGGTAGGACTGTACTATTTCTACTGCAGTAAATAAAGCAGGYTATTGCAGTAAATCCAAAATTATTAGACTTAAACTCATGACATTGGATATTCAGTTTAGACCTACTGGATTGTATTAGATATGTATTTTAAGCCTCTTAAATGCTTATACATTAGATTTATAGGGAATCTCTTCTTTTAGAGAAAGGACTGCAGAAAAAACATACCTTGTAAACAACATTCTTAATGTTATTTCTGTATGCCATTTTACAGAAAAAAAGTATTAAAAAATGATAAACTTTTTTTTCCAGAGAACATAATGATGAACAAGACCAGTGTCGCAGAGGTTTCCTTAGAATGGGTTTAAGATAATCCCATGACACACRAGTAGAGTGGATTTCACTGGTCACTCCTTGCTAGCGCCTGTAAAGTTTTTACATAACACCCCACTATCACATGTTCCATATCTGTTACTATTTAGAGAACTCTTTAAAAAGTATTAGTAGTTTTGCTTCTATCAGTCTTCCATGGCAGTATGTATCTACTTATGCTAGCCTTCTTGAAACAGAAAATCACAACACATTTAAAACGTGTCTAAAAACATGAAATGCTTTTCTATGTATATAAATCATCTATTATAGACTCAATAAATTATGTTGCATCCTCCCAGGTATAGACATCATGTATACCATTTCTTAACAGAAAGTAGCTACTCTCTTCCCTTCAGTAGTACAAACTCCCTTTCTTTTCTGTCTGTAAGAGATGCAAATTTAAACCTGTCCTTAAACAGGAACCAAGATGAAATTGTGCCCAACTAGTGCCATATTTTCAAACTGCTACAACTATGGAAATTTTCATAGTTGAAGGGAAAAAGAAAACATTGTCTCAGTAGGTCATTGTTCAGGTTCCTGTGAAGAAGTCCTAGGGGGAGGGAGAAAAGGCTGTTTTTGCCGTGGTGCTGTTTGGTGGTGTTAACATTACAATATGTCTCTGTTCCAGACAGAGCACAGGTCAAATAATAACAGGTTTGCAAAGCATAAAATCTATAACAATATTCACAATTGTTCAAGCATCTCTGACAATCTCACCTTCATTAGGCCTTCTCTGCATTCAACACATACACCAAGGGGATTCCCATGAACACCATTTTTAAAAGAACAATTTATAACTAAGGAACATTTTTTTCTGAGAAAGAATTGTATCTATAAAAAAAAAATACAATGGTTGAAACCATGGAAGTTAACATCAACTTTCATATCAAAAATAGGTTTAGGTTTTGTCTTTGTGCTTTTTTACAGATAAAATAGAAATTTTATAGGATGAGAGGCATTTTTGAATGGAACACTCACTTTACAGTTCTTGTGTTTATTAAGTCATATCATCTTATACCAAGAAAAACATTTTCATAAGTGTACCAAGAAAATCATTTTTAGAAGTGATTTATATTAGCTGAAAATATTTCTTGTTGTTTGGAGCCATCTAGCTAAGGCATTTACAGAACATGGAATATAAGAAATAGCCCAATCTTATACTTTCTTTAAATGGAAGTTCTAAATAGAGCATGTATCATGGCTTGATGTGGTAAAAAATAATTTTTGCACTTTTTTTGTTCCCTTTAATTCTTTTTTACCTGGTTTAGACATACTATGTAAATTTGAACACATGCAGTTACACGCACGTGTTTAGAGATACAGACTTAAATGCATGATTGCCATATAACCATATGCAATACATTCATATAATTTTTGACATACTCCCAAGAAGTTGATTTTGTGTATTTATGTAGTAGCTGGAGTATTTGTTTGCATTTTCCCTTTTATAAAACAAAGACTCTATGACTTTGTCAAACTGTTTTTAAAGGGTAATATGTAAATATCACTTGAAACTGCACATGGAAATCTGTTCTTATGACCTTCTAGAAAAAAACACAGGATTAATGTGCCTCATTAAATACATATACTTTACAGCAAAAAAGTTCATAAAACAAATACAGCCTCTGCTTCTTTAATTATTACCATAATGTCATTCATATTTACACAAAACTAAGAAACTGGTTTTGCTTTCCCCATTAGATAGAAATGTTTTRTATGTTTGATTAATTTGTTTAATCAAATTCTCAAGCAAAACCAAGTGGACCTGACAGAATGTCAGTGGTGTGAGGACAGTTGAAACAGCTGAACATAATGGCGCTCGGCCTCCTCCCCCATACAGAAAGATATTTAACTAAACAAATCACTAACCTCAATGATTACCAAAAGAAGGAAAGAAGGAAGGAAGGAAGGAAGGAAGGAAGGAAGGAAGGAAGGAAGGAAGGAAAGAAGGAAGGGAGGGAGGAAGGAAGGGAGGGAGGGAGGGAGGAAGGAAGGAAGGAAGGAAGGAAGGAAGGAAGGAAGGAAGGAAAGGAAGGAAAGGAAGGAAAGGAGGGGAAAGAAGGAAGGGAAGGAAGGAAGGGAAGGAAGGGAAGGAAGGAAGGAATGAAGGAAGGAAGAGGAAGGAAGGAAGGAAAGGAAGGAAGGAAAGGAAGGGAAAGAAGGAAGGGAAAGAAGGAAGGGAAAGAAGGAAGGGAAGGAAGGAAGGAAGAGGAAGGAAGGAAGGAAGGAAAGGAAGGAAGGAAGGAAGGAAAGGAAGGAAAGGAAAGGAAAGAAGGAAGGAAGGAAGGGAGGAAGGAAAGGAAGGAAAGGAAGGAAAGAAAGGAGCAAACGAATCAATCCAAGAGTGAAAAAGTTTTTGAAAGTAAGTTTAACATCCAGACATACTGAGGTGTTTATGTGTGTGCATGTATGTTATGATGCATGTATGTACATACCTGTATCTATGTACCATATGTACAACAACTTTATTTTAGCTATGTCTTGACACAGTTTTGTCTGGAGCATTGCAGTTTCTGTCCACAGGCAGTATGAATGAAGACCTTTAAAGAGGTATGTGTTTTATTGTTATGTGGTTGGCCTGCATCCTCCATTCTGACCACCCCTTCTATAAATCATCCCCTTTCAGATACAACTTAGTTATTCTATTTCTGGAGTTACGGTTCTGCTCTCATGATGGTCTGCCTATCCACCTCCATGTGTGGATAAATCCAACACTTCCAAAGGAGAAGGGGAGCAGCATAGGTATTTCCTCTGGTTAAGGTCTTTTAACTGGGAGTTGATCAGCATCCTAGTAACATCTTACTCTCTTTCAGCTCTGCAAGAGCCAAAAAATAATTGGCCCTATTTCTCTCAAAATACATAAATAAGATGAAACATGGACTGCTTCCTTGGACTGCCCATCTACGGATTTAAAAAAAAAAAAAAAAAAAAAAAAAAAATCCATGCTTTTATTTCCTTAACAAGTCTTGTTTAAAAATGTAATCTAACAGTTCTCTGTTTTCAAGTATAGTGATGAAGGAGAGAAACACTTAAGTCTTTTTCCTCCCCTCCTCCCATGGTCATGAGCACAAATAGTACCTATTGCCTTTCAAAACTCCTTTTATGGACTACCAGCAGCATGGCTTTTGCATTGTACCTGTTTATATTGCCTTCACATTTGTTAACATACCCTGAGTGCTTTGCTATTTAAAGTGAAAATAAAGTGATAAAATCTCATTTTTGGTACTTTTCTCTCTATATCCCCACACAATGTTATTTATCAAAATCTCTTGAATTGTCTACAGTGACATTATCTTTCAATCAGGAAAAAATAAATTAAAGATATTTTTCTATGAGAAGAACAGATTATTCTCCATTCCTTCAGTAGTGCAAGCCATAACACTGTTACGATATCTTTGGTTAGCTGTCTGTGCTTGTCAATATATATAATTTTGAACATCTTCTAATTGCAACTTGAACTCTGCATTTCTTGGATTAGACTGTTTAATTTTGGGACAATAAACATTTCATARACTCTAACATTTTTCCTACAATATTATATGTACTCTTAATCTAATTTTAAGACAAAAATCAGCAAACAGCAATGTGGTTTTGCTCGTCTGTGATATTTCTCCCAGTGAAAAAGTGCCAAATGAAAAGTCCAGTGAAAAGTGCCAAGAAAAAGGCAGATTACAGGACTAACAGAGGCACTTAACCCATTTCAGCTTAAATCAGTGGGCATCTTTTCACCATCATCAATGTGGATGCCTACTGAGAATCTCTCTTTTCTGGTGAAGAAACAAGACCATGTATTGATACATTTACTGTTAATTTTCATCCAACATCCACAGTTTGTTCTCTGTTTTTCTGTGGTCTGAGATAACATATTCACTCAGAATAAATACATTTCAAGAAGTCTGAAGTTTTTAACAACATCTCAAATGCAAGAGATATGAGGAGCAAAACCAAACTGTCTACTACCTACCACTCAAGTGCCCCACTGTATAAATGACACTTTGACCCTGCCATTTGAAAAAAAAAAAAAAAAAAAAAAGACTTACAATTTACAAAGAAAGCCAATCGATAAATGAAGTGTTGCCGATCAGCGGCGGTGCTGGCAGGGTGACGTTCCATTATCCTGCCAGGCACGTTGCAATCACGTGCAGGGAGCTGCGGAGGGATGGGCTCCATGCAGCTCGCACCCTCCTCCCCTGCCCCGACCCCATGCGCCCCTTCCTCCGAACCCGCTGCCAGCCCCGCATCCGAGTGCGGTTTTGTCCCGGCGTGCGGGGTGGAGGGGCTGGCTGTTGTGACGGCATGGTGTCACTTGGGCTGGGTGACAGCCGGTTCTCCGCAGACAGCGCTGTCAGAGAATCACAGACTTCCACATGTACGAGCGAAATTAACTTCTGTTAGTCTGACATTTTCTGCAATCAATACTCACAGGGTCCTTGTCTCTGGGATCAAAATTCATAAATCAAAAGCAGAAAGCATGAAATAAGGTATTTGATAAATCCATTAACTGAAGTGGAAGTGTACTTCTGTCACACTGTTTAAAGACTACAGTAGCACTGGCAAAAGGAGGAGAAATCTAACAAACATGTTAAGTGAAGTGCTGGCTTGTGTTTGTTTGACTATACAGCTCAATCTCACCAGCTGAAGGGCTTTATGCCTAGGCAGCAGACAAGTTGGCTTCCCTGGACTCCACGCTGCATACGCTGCCTTCAGGAGGCAGAAAACCACCAACTAACCATTTTGTGACGGACAATCCTCCCACTCCAGAGCAATCCAAGTTTAAGACAAAACTGCATTGCAAAACTAAACGTAAACCACTTTGAATTCACTAAAGCTGCATGAACTTAATGTGTGGGTCATTGTTTTTAAAAGTTACAAGGAAGTCCAAAATACAGGTAAGTGCCAAGAAGACTTTTGTTAAGTCTTGCAGGCCAAATATCCAAGTGCCTCCTAAAGCTCCAGTGACTATCTGCCAGTACCGTTGGGCACCCAGGTATCTTTAAAAAAAAGCAGTCCTTAACACTAAACCAATTTATTCAGGTTTCACTAATGGCAATTTCTACCCTGCAGGCAAGAATGACTCTAAAAGCCAATGAAGGCTGAAGAGCAGCACATGCCCCGCTCCCCTGCCCTGTTCACATGCACAGTCCTGACTGAGAATGAGAGGTGCAACCAGAGGCTGAGGGCATTGGAAAGGTCTATTGAACTGTAGTATCTTCTACAGTGATGGTTAACGTGATGAAAAATGCAAACAAATAAGTCTCCAAGAACTGTATGCCCCCATTTCTCAGCTGATAACTGCAAAAGCTTCTAATAATAGTCCAAGGCGACAAAAAGAAAGGTCTGGTCCTTACTGTTATTGAAACCTCTTACTATCTCTTTGTCCTGAAGCCCTTTTTAAGGGAACATTGTGCTTTTAACACAGGATTAGCTGTTAGAATTCTTATTAAACTTAAGGTAAAATTAAATTGTAATATCAAGTCCTCTCTCCCTGCAAGTCAGTGGGGTTTGAACACAGGGCCATATCCACACGTGGTGTCATCTGGTCTGGGTTTCTTCAAAGTGACAGTAATTCTCCAGCAGCTAAAAATGCATCCCACAGTTTGCATACTCTTAAAATTTACTATAAAACCATATATCTGTATTTTCAGCTGTGATTCATGATAAAGAATTAGTGGCAGAGGTTTACAGTCGAATACAAATAGTGTTAATTTAACAGAACTACTTTTTGAGGAATGTATCATAACTGTGTTTGCTGTGATTGAAAACAGCAATGCTTGCCTTATAAGGAAACTGCCTAATGGCAAAACCTTGTACCTATAATGTGACATAAAAGGTAGCAGCAGACAAATTACTTTCATTAGACCATTTCTTTATATCACTTCAAATACCATGATGATACATTTTCCTTCTTTCATGCTATAAAATGAAGACAAAACAGCTGATTTTCTGTATGACAAGATCTTCTTTAAACATTGCTTCTAAGTATAACTGCATGCTATCAATGAACTTCCTATTTCATAGTTTCTGAAATTATGAGAACAATATTTTCAGCACATCTTGTTCTATATTTAGTCACTACCTATCAACGAATAGTTTGATTTTGCTTTCCTGTAATTACAAGCTAGCCAACATTTAGAGCAGTTTTTTTCTATACAGATCTGTCTTCTAAATCTGTCAATAGTTGTGATTTTCTAAGAGTCTGAATGTACTGTAATAGACCAATGAGAAAGATTTTTTTTGCTGTTTTGTACATTCAATAAAGTTTTTCCCCTATCACTTAAAGAATTCTATTATTTTCTTTTCTGCTCTGAATAATACAGGTCCCCTTGAGAAAACCCCTGTTAACAGAATAGAAGTGTGCATTTGCCTTTAGAGAATAAAATTATTGGGTATGTCTAGCTTACCTGACTGTCTAGGTGAAGAAAGATTTGTATTTATAGTTGTAACATCACCCTTGTCATAGAACCATTCTAAAACTAAAAAAGTTATTAATATATAGGCCTCTTCTACAAAACATCTACATTAATGACAATTGGTTTTTTCATCATTCAGAGAAGCTTAGCTGTAAGTTTTTTGGGAGCGAAATTTTTTGGAGTTTGGTTACAAGAAACATTTAACCCTATTTCTCAAACTCATCTTTTTCAGGAATATTTTCAGCACTTTCTCAGAAACCCTGCGATTCCCAACACTGTGTCTTCCCACGGTGGGAGCTGTGAAGCTACAGCAGCTACTTGTCCTTCATGGCTTCCCAAGCAACAAGATCCCCACCCCTCTGAACAGTCAATCTGATTCTTGGTCTGCCTGGCTGGCAGGTGACCGGCAGGTGGAGAGTTCTGGGAAGCTGGAGAAGCAGACAGCCCACCCACTGCTGGAAAACCAACAAGCCAAATAATGCCATTTTTATTTTTCCCAAAACTGTTCTGTCAGAAATATATGGCTTTTTTCTGCAGGAAGGAAATCTATTTTCCATTCAGCTCTTTTCAGTAGTTGCTACTGAAGAAGGAATCCGTATTACTGAAAGCACTTTCACTTACTAAACCACAAACTTCAGTAAGTCCACTCACAGCACAATAAGAGAATTTACCTTGCTTAACACAGTCAGTATAGTTGGGAACTTGGAAACATATCCTGAGGTTTCCAGATCTGGATCCAGGATCATTAATTKATCCACACCTCTCCAGAAGTGCAAGGACCTAATCGAAAATAGGGTAGAAAGGGGAAACCATTCATAGCTTGCTCTTTTTCTGCTCTCCCTGCTGCAAAGTCGACTTCTCAGTTTCCCAGTCAAACCAATATGAGAAAAGTTCCTTCCCTTTGCTTATATACCCCATTGGCATACAAGACACTTAAGTCTAGGGAACATGATGCTTCAGTGCATAGTTGATTTTCATAATATCTTCATGTCTGTATCTCTGAAGAGCCACTTAGGAGAGTGTATGAAAAAACACACTCAGGAGCAATCTCACTACCTAACAAGCAGCTAAAAAGTGGATATGTTTCAACATTTAACTTTAAATACCCCCAGTTTTCAAAATATATGTAAAACTACAGTGAGGTTGTAATTTTTACCAGAACTGCGTCTTTCCAGTGGTTTTTTAATCCTCTGTATAACATGGTGGTCTGTAAATTTTTAGGATGTGTTCTGTAGAAAAGGAGACAAGTGATTTCTGTTAACATTATCCAGTACAACATGATAACATTCTTTAGGTATGGTATGGTAAACCCAGAAATCTTCCAGTAGAAACTTACACTGGCCAGCAATGTTGTGACTGGAAGAAGCATAATTTGTTTTGGAATTTAAGAACATGATCAGTCAAACTTCTTGTAAACGCATCTCATAAACTGATTTTTTTCTTATTTTATATGCTTTTTATGCCCAATGAAGAATCTTAGCTGTTGCTAAGTTGTACAAGTAGACATCTACAAGCCAGGTATTTGCAAGTCTCTTGAGGCTTGTTCAATAAAACAGTGAGTTCCTGCAACAGGAAAGATCACTTCAAAGATCTTGCACTACTGAAATATGAGAACTGACTAATTTAAGTTTCCCATTGTAATGTCTCATTTGTTAACAGAGGATCTTTTACTTTTCCTTTTCATTCAAAAAATAACTTAAATATCATGACAAGGGAAATGGGAACAATTTTTTTTTTCTTTACAGAAACCCAATAAAAATACACTGATAAACCTAGTAGCAAGTTTTCATTACAAATGGCTTAATTTTTTGCTGTTCCTTTTGAACAAAATATTCTGCTAGCTCTTTGATTCTAGTAATGAATACTACCTCCTTCTAATAAGCTTTCTTTACCCTTCAAAAGGGAAGGCTCAAGTGCCCTTTTTTATTTGAGGACACATCTAGTAGTATGTGCTGATTATATATACTAAACAAAACCTTGCATAAAGTTACAGTACTAAATCTCTTTAAATTATAACAATTATATAGTACTGAATAGTATTTCACCAGTACTAAACATATGCTTCCTGCTGAATTCTACACTATAGTCACAAGAAAATCTCTGACTGGCAGCAGCAATCACTAATATCAAAGCACCTTCTGCTTTGGCTTGCATTTTCTTATACGGATTTTGCTGTTGTATTGAAGATAAAAGTTAGACAAGATAGATGCTTACAGTCTATGTGGATCCTGAGACCTTTGTAAAAGTGAGGAGGAAAAGAGGAGAGTCTTATTGTAAACACAAGTGCAGAAGAGCTCCAGTGGTCAGAGCATTTGTCACTGAAAAGTAGCAAGAAGATTAATTAGGGATGAGAAGATTCATGATGAAAGTTTGTGCCTCCATGTGATGCGGAGGTAGTCTCCCCTCAGTTCTGGAAGCTCAGAGGTGAGAGAGTTTTCTTCCTTTCTGTTCTTAGGCTCCTTTAATCAAAATTGCTACAAAAGATAAAGGTTTAGGATTTTGATTTGGGGTTTTGGTGTGTCTGCTGTTAGAAAGCAAATAAGCTCATCTGGTATCCACCCATATTTCTGAGAATCTCCCCATTTTCCCTTTCTTTTTCTCCACACATACTTTTTCGAGCAGCTTTGTGCCTCCATCATGCAGGAGAGAGGCTCCATATATATCTACTATTGCATCCCCCATGCTTCCAGTGCTTTTCTTCGAGCAGTCTCATCTCGATTACTGTGCTACTGGTCAGAGCAGACAACGAGAAACAACATATGAAAATAGTTACCCTCTCTGAAGAGTCTTATAGTTCACTACTCTTAACTGTACCTTATAGCTTCCCTAAAATTAAAATGTAATGTGCTGGTTCTCACTTGGCAAGAAATATGGGAAGCTATGAAAATCATGTTTCATTTGTATTTCACTGGACACAGCTGTTCTAAAAACACACAAACAGGTCAATAGTGTCTTTGCTATACTTTCGCTTTCTAACGTGAAACAAAGGAATAATGGTGAACCGTTATTTCAGCAGCTGCAGTATTCCCTAGCCAAAGTGCAGGGGTTACATCAATACCAAAATAGAGATATCTAGTCATTTAGGGCAAGACTGCTTTGTCTTCTTGTAAGTATATAAGTAAGTCATACTGTATTATGACTTTTGAATTTTCTAGAGTTTCACAAAGCCTGTTATGACTAYGGTAGTTACTTAAATGTCCATAGTATAATAAAACAGCCCTTAATTTTCTTTTCTTTTCTAGGAATAGCTTTTCAAAAGCAAGGATGAAGAAAAGACTTGCATCTTTGCACGACCAAAACAAAGCTGCAAAGCTAATACAGATCTTTCTCTGAAAACCTGCTGTCTCCTATGCCTTTGGAGGCAGGAGAACGCCAGGGAAGCTCCAGGAAGCTCCGGCAGTTCCACTTGCCATCCTGCCCCAGCACGCAGTGCTGTTGCCAGTCTGCAAGTGCTTACAAGACACGTCAGGAGTTGTGATGTTTAATTACCTTTTTTACACATATACAGTTCACAGTTCTAGTGGGGATGAGAAACTACAAATTGGACATATCCTACTGTGCATGAAGGTAATATGCTAGTGGTTCTTGCCTCTTCCTTCTATCCCTAAATGAGTAGCTGACAAGTTTGATGGCAGACTATTAAAAGAAGATTATAACGATAAAGTATTTTAAGCTAGCAACAATGAAGTAGATGGGAGTCCACAACCTAGATGTAGCTGTTGCAAGCATCTAAACTCATTACCTGTTCCAGCCTCAGGCTCAAGCAGAAAGAGCATGAGAGCTATTTGCAAACATTTTAAAGTACTGTGGTGCCAGTCCTGAATTTGAATGGAAAGCTGTGAGAGAGCTATGTGAGAGCTTTAACCCGCTGGGTATGACAAGCAGGAGAGGAGCTGCTCCTTACCTGCTAAGCTGGTATCTAACATAAGTTGGCAATACCAGCAAAAGGCTTAGTCCCTCTCATTGCAACTTTCTAGCCATTTAGTATCTACCTCAAGGAGCCCTGCCTTTTGCTAGCAGAAACATTCACATAGCCACACAGCAAACGAGATCTGGTTGGAAGTGAACAGGACCCCCCCCCCCCCCCCAAAAGAGCAGGTTTTAATGTGCGTCAGTTGCCTGATTCAGTTCCCTAAACTGAGACAGAAGCCTTATGCACAAAAAAAGGGACTGTGGGAAGCAGCTCAACGCAGAAATGAGTTTTGGGAGCAAAGAGAGGAGGAACTCCTCCTGTTGGCAGAGCTTCTGCCTGTGCTTCCTAAAAGTTACCACAAACCTATGATCTTGTTTGTGCTTAAAAAAGCGTGATTAGGGGGTATTCCTGCTCTTGACGCTAATCCTGAGCCCTTCTTTACAGCCATGTGTTGCTCTGCGATTGCCACGATGCAGGTCTTGATTGCTTGCAGAGAGTGCCAGAGCTCACACGCGAGACTCGGGTTTCAAGAGTGCTTCTGACTTTCATGGATGAACAGTGTAGCATAAGGCAGTTTTGAAATTCAAAACCAAGCTAAATCAAGTGCATCTTAACTTACAAGGCATTTCTACGTACTAACTGAAGTTAGGATTTCAGTAAGAAATGGGAACAAAATTGTGCTTGCAAGAGAATAATTTAATTCACTTATTGATGTCTAGGAGGTAAAGTGCACTTTTCTCACTATGCTTATCTTGATAACTATATGCTGACTTAATTTTTCTTACTTTAGGTAGTCTAGTGTTTTAAAGGCTTTTTCCAATCTGTGATTGAAAATTAATTTCAGTTGATACCCCATGAACCACCTGAGCACATTTAAATGCCATCCACCACATAACAAACACTGATTTCCTGCTAGGAGATGAGGGAGCTGCAGCAGCTACACTGTGTTATTGTACCACAGTGGCAGGCTGCCAATATGTTCATTCACATTTGTAATTTCTGTCACTTGTGTAAAATACTAACAATCATGTGTTATCAGAATCAAATATTTTGATAAAATCTCAAATGTTTATCCAGGACAGTTGTATCATCTTCCTTGAAATTCTGTGATGAAACATTCCTCTATTACACAAACAGTAAAAAAATAAACACAAAATAAATACCTGGTTATACATTTACTTGTAAGCTTTTTTCTACGATGGGGAAACAATTTACTGGTTACAAAAAAAACCCAAAATACTGTGTGGCACTTCATGGGATTTTTGCATGGTTGGATGACTGTTCTAGTTAAGTCATGTCTTTTTCACAGAAACAGAAAATAAGTGCATCAAAATAGCAGATCTTCTTTTGAGCTGAGACCGATGTAGATTTTTTAATAAAGTGACAACTTTCAGTTCCCTTGTAGACCTGCGACAATGCAATTGCCTAGAAAGGCTGCTATTGTTACAGCTACTATGTAGATAATGAATGAGTGCGACACAAGATACTAGTGAAGTGGAAAACAAGGGGTTGTTGGCACAGTCCCCATGTTCTCTTTACAGGACAATTAGAGACAGTCTGCATTGTCAAAACACTTTTCAAGATTTAGTCACAAGTTTGAGGTAATCTACCTATGATTACTACTGGCAAAAGGTGAACTCGATTTCTAAAAGTGTGCAAGTGTTTTAGCATAATTAGTTTAAAATAGCAAGTGTTATCCGTATTTATTAGAAATTCATGACAAATAGAGATAACAAATTAAATGCAAATAAGTTTTCTACCTGTGTCATTTCAAAGTTTTCCTTGTCTATACAGAGGAGTTTAGACATTACCTAAGTGGATTCTGCATATAATGGGCTGCTTGCAGGAAAAAAAAGGTAACTATATATACTTGGGCAGTGCTCTCCTGGCTCTTGCTGCACTATATCATCAGTATGTGGTGGCATATGGCATGCATGCCAACCCACCATTTATCACTTGCATCTCTCCTTTAAAGAAGCTGAGGTGGAGTACAGTAAACAGTGTGCGTACAGTTCTGAAGCACAACTCATTTGCACAATTATTTTATTGTTATGCACGCAATTATATTAAATGTTAATTGGTTTACACCTACACTAAACAAGCCTAGAAAACTTAACCACCCCTGCCTTGTTCAAATTCTTCATTTTTTTCCCTGCTGTAAGGTCTATGCCTTTAACACATGCTGCTTTTATTATAAACCTAATCCTAATTTGTTTTTCTAAAAGAAAGCTTTATTTATCAGTCAAAAGCTATCTAAGCATCTAAGAACCTTACTGTATTTCTTAGTCTTCGGTCTGTGAATGCAAGGGTACTTTAAAGCATGATCTTGAGTTGACAGCAGCAGTGGATCATCTCAGTGGCAACTCACAGGGACCTTGTTTAAGGGTGTCTCTTTGAAGCACAGCATGCATGTGGCCACTGCACCCATTTCCTTTCTGCAGGGTAAGCTTGCCACCATATGGAAACCACATGGGTTACTTAGTGGAGGTCGGGCTAACGCTGATAGCGTAACTCGATTTTCTATCCCAATTGTAAAAAGTTCGATGGAAAAGAAAATACACAGTACAACTGCAGGAGAGGAAACGTGGCTCTTTGTGAACCATCCTTTGTACTTTAACACCAGTCTGAGCCGTCCATTCAAGGCTGAGTCCTGAATGGATATTAGCTAACCATTTTTATGTTAAGGACAATCAACTCCAATTAGTGGTTTCAGTAAGTACAAATGCCGAAAAAGTCAAATGTGGATACAAATTTGGTGTTTGACTTTCCTTTTTTTTTCCCTACTTGCACTAAAAGGACAGATCAGACTCCAATTCTAGTGATACAGCTTAAATAACGCCATTTTATTTAAGGCAGCAACACCAGATTTACAGAAGGATAATCTAGTTCCAACTTTCTTTCTCTAGAGTGCTCAATATTTCCACACAATTTAAGAAGATGTTTGACACTTGGAATTCAAATATATTACTTCTAGGGGCTTGACACAAGAATTACAATCACAATTAATGGCATGTCAATACTTTTTAAAGAAAAATATTGATGTCCAATGGGTAATCAGGCATTTACTAGATACTATGATCATCTTTCAATGAATGCCATCCATCTAAACTGGGCACTCAAATTACACCAAATTTTTGGAGATGGAAGTGTGAGAAAAAATGTGGAGTAACACTGAACTAGAACATACAGAATAGGCAAACTACTATATCTTGCAGATAACACCTTTAGGAAATAGTCTCATGGTTGATAAAAATGGCAAAAATTCCACTGGGTTTTCAGATGAGTTGGAATGAGAGGTCTTATCCTTTGTTTTTGCTCATAATTTTCCAAAATGAAAAAACAGTTAAGTTTTTTCAACTCAGTAGCCTATTTTCCTCATTATATATCAATGTGTAAAATGTAGCTATGTTTTCATATATAGCATAAACATGTACTCATCTTCAGCATTCTCAGTATGATTTCAAAGCAGTCTTTGCTATCAAATTTTCATAAATAAAGAATAGCACTTGATTAGATTTATCAAAATTATTTTATCAAAATTTTTGTTTTGATTTATAACCAGAGATGACTAGCCTTTAAAAACCTGATTCTCTGGCCAAAGCTTTCACAAACTGGTCAGTAATTTCTGCGTGCTTTTAAGCTCTAAAGCTTTTAAGTCAGTGGCATAAAACTGTTCCTCCCCAAAAAGCAACGAACACTGTCAGTAGGTAGTACTGATAGTTAGGCCAATTAATAGAACAAGCTCTTCCACGTACCCGTGACAGAGGGTAAAAAGCACCAAATATCCACATACTCGATGTATACTGCTGCGTGTGTCATCACACACAGGTCTATACTCAAGGCTTCATTCATAGAGCATCACACTGGAGTCATGCAGTCCACTGTATTTTTTTTTCTTTTTTGAAAATTCATGCGCAGATAAGGTTCAGTGCATGGGGACTATCAGACTGCCATATAATTTTCCAAGAAACTGATGAAATACTATGATTATCAAATTGAAACGTGAAATAGGAGATAGCGAAAGGTATAACAGTTACATTAAGCTCCTGGTGACAGCAATCTTTACCTTTTAAAATAACGAAGATGGTGAAAAGACTTCTGAAARGTTTACTGTTTTCATGGTTTTTTTTTAGAATGAAACCTTGAATGTAAATGATTCTGATTATAAATGGTTTTCTTCTGAAAACAAAAATCACTACCACATATGTTTCAGTTACATTTTTAAAAACTATTTTCATCTTGGTCTAAAGACATTTCACGGAAAATATCGGAAAATAGCTTTAAAGCACAGAGAGAAAAGAAACATCTAGACAGTTTGCAAAATTCTTTTTTTTCCCTACAATTCTTCCATCACTGAAAAAAAAACCAACTCTTGTTCCTTTCCTGAAAGATTTCTTCATTAAAAAGCAAGATTTTTGCCTTGAAGGGACAGGTAATGCTTCTCAATTTTAATATGTTAATTAATTGCCAGATTATAATTTCTATGGAATTGAATTTGAATTCCATATTAATATTTAATGAATTAACTAAGACTAATTTAATTGTAATGAACACCAACACATTTAATGATGATTGGTTGCTTTTTTTTTTTTTAACAAATGCATAATAAATATTCTAATTTTCTGAGGATTGCTGTTGACAATTTTCATTTTGTTTTATTTGTATATCAACTGAAAAAGTACCTGAGGGATATTTCTCACCTCACCTGAAAACCTCATCAATTGTGGCTGCTCTTTGGAGAAGTTGAAAAATTTTCAGTGTAGTTTTAAGCAGTGTCAGATTTTGTATCTCAGCTTTGTTTTAAAACTTGTCTAGCTTCACCAAAATTAGTGATACTTCCCTAGATTTGAATTTCCATGGAAGAAACAAAAACCTTTCTTGTGGAAAAGAAATAAAAAAGAATTCTCTTCCTCTTGGTGGGGGGGCACAGCTATGCTAACAAAAACAAAAACAAGAAAGATAGAAAATAATTTCAGAAACTAAATTCAGAAACAAAATAAAATCTTGTAGGGTCACAATGCTGTAACTCTTTTCCATGCAACTTGCCTTCTTCACACATTTTACTAGTATGTTTTTATACCTGGATTTCAGTAAGATCTGCAGCACTGGGAATCACTATATGCTTTTTCACATTATGTCATTAATGCTCAGAACAACTCTAGTCAATTCAATGTTTTAAATACAGCAAAAAGAAAAGGAAGAAAACTAAACGAAATCAAACAGATCAAAAAGACAAGTTAAGTGGGCTGGGGTAAAAGAGCGCTCTCCTAGCACAAGCAGAGAGATGTAGGGACAAAATCTCACTAGGAATCATCTGACGTTACTGAATCTGTATGTGCATAATCTCAGTGAAAGAACAGCTTACTCCGTTTAGAAAGGACTGCAGGATCTATCTTCAATCCTCAAAAAATCAGCTAGAAAAAGACTCTCAGTGCCCACATCCCATCATTACTGCACTGCTGGTAATCTCTTTGGTGGCCCCATGGAGTTGCCTATGGTTGTTCATTGATCCCACTGAAGGCTGCAAAAGAAAATAAATCTATACGTTTCCTGGGTTTATGATCTCCATCTTTTCTACAAAAAACCAGAAGAGAACGGTTCCCCGGAGACAATCCACTATCTGGGGGAGGTAGGAGGGAAGAGAATATCATAGCTATAGTCTTCACTACTGCTATTAAACTAACTCACAAGAGTCTCAAAGACAGACCCCTAAGTATGCCATAGCTCTTCTAAAGCAATTTATAACTGGAAACAACTGCCAATATACACAAAGATATTCCTGGCTGTGTTATGAATGATACTTTTGTAAAGCAGCATATTTATTCAATATATTCATTAGGATCAGCACCATATAACGGCATAGCATTTGATAATGACTATGGAGATTAGTAATGAACTATTCATTTATGCAATTATTTGCTACCAAAGAAATCAGTTAGTGATAACTGAGTATGAACCGACCACTTTTAAAGGTGAAAAAGTTTGACTACAAACTCTAAAAAAGCTGTTCGAATACTCTGACATAGGCAAGATATCCTTCCAAAAAGGCACTAAAAATATTCTGCTTTCTTAGCCGAATCTTTACTTATCATAACCTCACTGAGGAAAAAAATGTTATGAATCATTACTTATTGATTGCCTTAAGTGCACTTCTTAGACTGCGATAGCATAGTGTGATCATATCTGTTCGCAAAAAGTAGTGTAAGCAGATGCCTACCCCAAAACCTATCTTTATTATTTATGCAATTAAGTGTGTGGCTGCATAAAGCTCTGTGCATATGAGCAGTAATATTATACCATCCTGACGTGGGTTTCACTGCTGTATAAATGAAGCCCATATTAAATTTACAAAGGTTACAAAACCATTAGCACTGATGGCTTTTAAGGAGTAAACGTTCACAATGACTCATACTTTGTTCATTTGTGCCATTTGGAAATTAAGTATTCTTAATTGCTGTAATGCATTGCAAGTTCCAACGCTTCTCAGCGACGGAGGCACGTAATTCCGCTGTAATTTGAGTAAAGTATTCTAATTGATTAATTGAGTTTTCTTGTAAGATTGCACAGGAGTTTTAGATGCAAGAAGGTTATCCTTGCTCTATGTAACATAAAAATGCTTGAACCTGCAATATAAAGTAATGTTATCGGTGCTGGGTGAAAGTACACAGCAATAGAGTCTAAATGAGATGACCATTTTTGCTGGCAACAAGTGGCTTGTACTTTACATTAAACATGCACTATGGGAGGTGAGAGGAGATAAAAGCTTTTTTTAATGCCATTTAACATTTGCTGTCAACCTTGTTCCTTGTGCTGCCTATCATTTATACGATCAATTTTTGTTTTGTTTTTGTTTTACTTGGTGTAATACTTCTCACTGCATAAAAACAAGGAGCAGGAAAATCCTGACATAAACAAACAAAAAATGTTAAGGAGATTCATCGGTGTTAGGTAGACATCAAAAACGGGGAAAGAAAGAGTGAGAAAGAAAGAAAGAAAGGGAGAGAGGAAAAAAGCCTGCAACTGAAAAAAAAAAAAACCCTGAAGTTTATTTTTTGCTTAAAAAAAATGTACTCCTTAACAATCAAGTTAGCAGAGTAAAATACTAGCAAATCCATACTGTCCCCAGTTGATTTAACTGTCCCAAACCCAGGCTAGGTACAGGATCACCCCTGAAGTTCCCATGTTACTATGGAGAGCTGCTTAAGTTAATTGTACTCCAGGATTTAGAAGGTAGGAGCTAAAATACACACATGGACTCTGGAAATTATTTCATACATCAAAATAAACCAAACTGAATATTTAGTGATTTTGATAGGATTTTTCTTACTAGCTTTTTTCATTCTTTTTAGAAAAGAGGTGAATTGCTACTGGATTTTGAGGTAAGGAGTGTTAATATTTCCAGCACATCACAGGCCATTATAAACTTTACATTAGATAAAAGGTAAAAGTTCATGTAAAAATATTAAGCTATGAGTAAAGCTTTCAAAGACATGGCCATCAATAAAATAACTACATATTTTGCCTGTGTTTTAGCTGAAATGTGACTTCAAATGTAAATAAAAATTTGCTTTGACAGCATTTGCTGCCTTTTCTCACAATTAAGAAAATGCTCAAATATCTGCAGCTCCCCCTGGAACAACAGATATGTTGTTCCACAGATCTCATCTGTCTTAGGCAAATTTCAGAGGTCTAGAATGATGTCAGGGAACATCTTTTCCCCTCCCTCCCTCCCTCTTCTGTCCTTGCTTTCCTCCCCTACAGCTTTGATTCCCTCAGAACCATGCTGAAATACTTTCTTTAAATGGCAAATCATCCCTCTTTTAGAGTAGGGATGTTGATTTCTTGCTTTCCCCCAGCTTTTGAAGGCACTAAGGTTGCAGAGGACTAGGTGTAATACGTAGTTTACACATTCTGCTGAAGTGGGCCCCAAAATTGGGCTTACTCACAGAGTGGAAGAAGGACAAGCCTTTTCCCTTTTCCACCTCCTCGCAAGCCTGGGTCTGTGACAAGCTGCTCGTTCCCCTCCCTTCACTATTTCAGCCAGGGAGGTGGTAGAGACATCTGCAAAGGTCTCCCTACTCACTCATTCTGTATGAACAATCGTGCTTTAAAACTACTCAAAAAGGTATTATAAAATGACAGGACTTCCTGCCAAGACCAACATTTGCTTGGTAAGGTGTTTATCTGACTCTTCACTACGTATTTTTAAAGCACTGGCTGTTTAAATGAGTTGGATTTTTTGGGAAGCATGCAGGACACATTTCTCCACCTCAGGACAGAGTTTGAGGATGTTTATTGCAGAATTCCAGGTTGGGCTTCTGTTGTATGAGACTGGAAAAGCCCCAACTCGAGCTAACAGATCATTTGAATTAAAGGTGCGCAGCTGATGTTTGCTTTGTTGCAAATGTTTAATTCTCCCTTCTTCCATCTCCTTTCCCCTGCCTCCCTTTTGTTGCTTGCTTTTTGTAGCGTTTCTGAAAAAATACATGCTTCCCTCTCTTCACATGGAGTTTATTCCTAACAACGCCAGCCTCGCTGTCACACCAGCTCACAATTTGTATCACCCAATACACTAAGGGCCACAATTCATTTCAGTCATGGTTCAAAGCTATCCTGAAATAATCACAAAGTGACACTGTGAAATTACTGTAAAAAATTGTGCGGCAGTGTCATGACATTTTATAATTGAGACCTCTAGTACTCATAGCTCTATCAAAGCCCATAAGGAGGAGGGGAAAAAATTGTGTTTTGACAGACATAGCAGCTTGAGATGTGCAAGCAAGATTGTATAAAGTCAGCCATGTAGAAAGTTATCGGATGTTCCAGTTTGTGCCCCCATGAAATTGGCACAAATCATCTGGATTTGACTTCAGGAAGGTGGTTAGGAGTAACATGAGAGAGTAAACGAGGAGGTAATGGCCACTCAATGACTTAACCTATGTCACAGGGCAACTAACGTGTCAGCAAAGAATCAAATAAAGATGAATGAGCTTATCAAAGGACCATGCACTGCCTCATTGGGCCCAATTTAATTAAACAGAGAAACTGTTCATATAGAAAGATTAATAGAACAACCACATACAGTAAGTGCTATAAAAGTAAATCAGAGCAACACACAAACACTGTTACAGGCAGCTGCTATGTAATGTTTTCTCTCATAATACTGATGAAAATCATGAGATGACCAGAATCATTTGACCAGCCGTACACATATGGTCAGTAAAGGTCTGAGCTTACGTGTGATTCACAAGAGCTGAAGATGCTGCATGTGTAAACCAGCTATCTGGTGATAAATGGAAATTTTCCTAGTCAGTCCACTCTAGAGCTTTCTCTGAGTGTGTGAAACAGGTTGCCCTGTTCAGGGAAGGACTCAAGCATGTCTCCCAAAGGAAATGTTGCTGTATGATGTCACTTCCCTTGCATCAGAATACTTCTCTGGATAAGAAAAATATTTTACTTTGGTCATAGAGGAGCCAAAAACGTAAGTATATTTAATTACCCAGGAAAAAAAAAAAAAGGTAATATAAAGAGATCTTGGAACAACCAGCCTAGAAAATAATTTATTGTTAAGAAAAGTGAAGAGAAGAAGAGGGGGGTAAAAGGAATGAGATGTAAAATAAATCAAGTTTATTTAGAAAAACAAAAAGTTAAGGTAGTAGCATTTCACTTCTAGCTTGGAAATGTCATTTCATGGTTAGGTACCTTCAGTTTGACAGTATCAGTTTTGTATTCTGGATCACCATATTTCACTGCAAGGTAACACAGTCTAGCACTGCTCTCAATCTTTATTTGAGTATCGCCAGGCCTAGGGCAGCAGAGTATCACCTATTTGAGACCTAGGGCAGCAGAGGTATTCCTCACCAGAGCTGTGGCACATTAGCAGAGGAAGATACAGAACACCATATAGTGTCTGTACCGTGGTGTAAATTTCTCCCTTGCAATGTGAAAGGATAGGAAGGAAAGTCCTTGCTTCGAAGTAGTGAGGGGCCTCTACGTATTGAAAGTGCTGGAGTACTCTTCTTAGAGTACTTTATTCTTCATTCCTGGGAGGAATTACTGATTTTAAGATAGGAGTTTGGACCCTCAAAACCAAAAGGGACAAGTAAAATGAAACATTCAGGCAATTTTACCTGTGGTTTAGACTCCAACCTTTTTTGTTTTCTCCTATCACTACATCTACCAGCCCACGCAAGAGGTGCACTCTGCTATTACTGCTCTAAATAATAACAGCAGCAGCAGCAGCTTGCACGTCATTTTTTAGTTAGCACAGAGGGGGAGCATTCAAGAGATAGCAACAAGTTTCATGAGTTTTCCCCACCACTGTCACATGCTTTTCTTTGGGCTGAAGCAATAGAAACACTGTATGTGTTAGCACACCATTCCCAACAGTCTCTGAAATTTCACAGAAGTTTTTTTCTTCCCTTCTTCCTAGGCATACCTGGCTCTCTTAAGTAGAAGTATGTACCACAGAAAATACCACAAATAACTGAAAATCACTGAAAAGTTCCATAGCAACTGCAAATCAGAAGAAACTAAGAGGGGAAAAAAAAAAAAAGTAGTTCAATTCTGGTGAATGAAAACATACATTATATTTACACATGCAAGCAGTAATGCTGCAAAGACTTCAAAGTACTGGACTTCATTTTCAGGTGGAACTTGTTACACTGAAATTTTTGGACTGTGAGGATTGCCTCACCATCACCCTTACCCCCCTTTTACCCAGTAAGGTGCAGTAAGCAGTGGCCTACATCAGATGTTTCAAAAGAGGACTTGTAGCTACTCTTTTCCATCCAGAAGACTGGCATGGAGAGGTGGGCAGGGAAGGGCAGAACTCAAAGGTGTTTGGAAGCTGCAGACCAGCCCGGCAGGTCCAGCAGGCAGCAGAGGAAACTTGCTGTGGGTATGTAGCAGCTGCTCTTGTCTGCTGCTTGTCCAGAGGGAAGTGGCTGGGGGAGTCTCCAGGCAGGGTACGGCAGCACCGGGGAGTGCATCCCTGCCATCACTCTGGGGACTAAAAGGACCCCTGCCTTGCCTTCCATGGGAAGCACAGAAGCAGGGTAGGAAATGCCTCCAGAGCATTTGACGTTTAAAAGTGTGCCTCAAGCCTCTTCTGCACCTCCACAAGAAGTCAGCACTTCTCTCCCCTCTCTGTGGCTCTTTTGATCTTTTGGTTTAAGAAAAAAAGTCATCTCCTATGTCATCTTTAATGGTACATCAGCATGTGCATGAATAAATTGAGTTCAGACAAATAGGAGTATTTTTAGCTGGATTGCTCCCTCAAGAAACATGTTTGAGCCAGATTTTTGGCTGCCTGCAATTTTGCCCTACTGTTCAAATGGCACAATGCCCACTTGCAGGCTGGTCAGAGCTTAGGGCATAATTGTCAAACCAACAGTGGTTTAGATGTGCAGTTTCACTACAGTGGAAATTATATTTCCCCTGACGTGGAAATCCTTTCTTTTTGCATCATTGAACAGTGCAACCACCAGTTTCAGTGTGACAGAGGTGAGTCATATTTATAAGATAAATTTAAAAAAAAAAAAATATTGAAAATAGAGAAAGAAAAAAAAATCATGAAGAAACTACTACTTGATGCAAATAATGTAGGCTATTTAACGAGAAGTCCCTGAGCACCTATGAAATTGCTGGCAATTTATATAAGAGGAAGAGTCTAAAAGGCATTAGTCATTAGTCATGAGTGAAAAAGGAATGGGGGGAGGAGGAGCAGTTATATACAACTCTCTTCTGCTTAATGCTGAGGTGTGATGTTAAGAAAATGAGCATATGATGTATTTTGCAAGACTTTCTTTACTCCTATCAAACACACCAATTATGTGACAGTAAGATTAAAAGAAAATAAAACTTTCCTCTCAGCTGTTGCCTGTTCTTGATATGAAACAAAACCAATGCAATGATTCTTTTGGCTGCTGTGGACAGAAATCTGGAAATTTGGTACAATCATATCAGTACGGACAGTGGATTTGCAGGTTTTTCTTTAAGAGACTGTAGTTAGCATGATGTTGTCAGTACGTCTGTGAGAATCTGTTTCCCCTCTCTGTGCATGACTCATTGTTCCTCCAGTGAATGCTCCATTTAGTCATTAGTGCTTTGTCAGTTTGGGACACCTTCTATAAATAGGCACAGCAGGAGTATTCATTTCATTTTCCATGGTGAGCCACGGGACAGAGAGAGATGTGAGATGAAATGCCTCATATCTGAGAGCTGATATCATCATTTCATCTCCCTAGAAATCAAGTCAGGCAAGTCTTCTGGAAACAATGACAAAAACTTCAAAAGTTGGATCTTCAACTCATTAAATTCCCCCCAAAGACCCATCCCACACACACAGACATGCACCTCTGTGACCCCCACCTTTTCCTTCACAGTTGGCAATGATTGGAAAATCATCAATGGTTGCATGAGTGCCACGTATAAAGACGTGCATCTCATGAATTTTATTTTCTGCACTTCATTTTACTATTGGTTTTGTGAAGACACGGGTGAGATAGTGCACATATAAGCATTGTTCATTCATGTGCACTTAGATGCAATGCTTTAGTTCTCCATGTTGCTGGAGTTGCTGCCAGCATGGACTGTGTAAGGAAGGAAACATGGCATGCCCTCCTTCCCTGATGACCGAGCTGCAAGGTGAACTGTCCACATCACCACATGCAACACCAGGAATTCAAGGCCACAATGGCAGTTTTCTTCTTTGTTCTTGATGTGCCTGATCAAGAACTTGTTCCTGAAGAAAAGTGTATTTATTCTGAAATGAACTAATATATGCTTTACAGCAGGATTCAGCTACTTCTCCTCCCTTTCTGCTCTCTTTGTGAGCAAAATCTGAATTCACTAAGAATCAGATTTTGCCATAAAACAAAAAGAGAAATAAAGCTGGTTTTTTTTTTTTTTTCCGTTTTGTTAAAGAAAACACTTTGTTCTGCCTGAAATTATATATTCTTTTTATGGGGACACATAAGAAAGGCAAAAAAAATGGAGGGTTATATCCTAAGAGGATGAGACAAAGTATGTCTTGTGGGACAGGGTCAATAGGAGAGCGTCCTCATTTCCTTTCATTGGATGCTTAGTGGGAGCACTAACCCAGGATGTGGAAAGTCAGATTCAATTATTTCCTGTTAAGGGGACTTCTTCCCAAGATAGTTAACATGATGAAGATGTGATGAGTAATGTGAGAAGAGGCACTTTCATTCTCCCTGTGTAGCTACTCTGTTTTGCATAAATTTAGGTAGGGTCTGGAACAAAAGTTTTTCCATTGCTTTTCAGAAGGATGTCTTCACACTGTTGCCCCATGTATTTCTGGAAAATCTATTATGAATCAAAAAGTGGACATGAGTTCAGTTTTCCCACTCTCCAAAAGAGTGTCCTAACCCCTAAGCCAATGGTCCCAATTTTGTTTTGCAGATGAGCCACTTCGAGAAAACTGGCCATATTGTGTACTTCAGCATGACCCTTAATAAACAGTGCTCCATGGCTATGCTCCACCAGTAATGTGCTCATGACGGGCCAGGACTGCAGGTTCCTGGTTGAGAGTGACTGTATTAGCCCAAATAGAGGATTTTCCTGGTAAAGGCCCTCTCAGTCCTTTTTATCAGAAATGTTCCAGTTTGCATGAAATACTGCAAATGAGAGTAACTCTCTAGCATATGGGATATAACACTTCCCTGAGTGTTAAAGAGGGGTACTCTAAGGGTACCGTTTAAGAGGAGGGAGAAGTGCTGCAATATGGGTAGTTACTTTAATCAGTGGGCAGGTGAATTAAACAAGGGAACAAGGACAAGTCTTCTGTCAGCGTGGTTGTGCTGGTTTTGGCTGGGATAGAGTTAATTTTCTTCATAGAAGCTAGTATGGGGCTATGTTTTGGATTTGTGCTGAAAACAGGGTTGATAATACAGGGATGTTTTAGTTATTGCTGAGCAGTGCTTACACAGAGTCAAGGCCTTTTCTGCTTCTCACCCCATCCCACCAGCGAGGAGGCTCAGGGTGCACAAGAAGTTGGGAGGGGACACAGCTGGGACAGCTGACCCCAGCTGACCAAAGGGATATTCCATACCATATGGCGTCATGCTTAGCATATAAAACTGGGGGAAGAAGAAGGAAGGGGGGACGTTTGGAGTGATGGCGTTTGTCTTCCCAAGTCACCGTTACGGGTGATGGAGCCCTGCTTTCCTGGAGATGGCTGAACAGCTGCCTGCCGATGGGAAGTAGTGAATGAATTCCTTGTTTTGCTTTGTTTGCGTGCATGGCTTTTGCTTTACCTATTAAACTGTCTTCATCTCAACCCATGAGTTTTCTCACTTTTACCCTTCTGATTCTCTCCCCCATCCCACCGTGGGGGAGTGAGCGAGCGGCTGGGTGGTGCTTAGTTGCCAGTTGGGGTTAAACCATGACAGATGAAGCCAGTAATGCCCTCTTCTTTGAAAAAACATTTCCAACTGTAGCTGCTTGGTGAATTTGACTCAAATTGACAAGTAGTTTTGCAATGACAAACCCACCTTTTTAAGTACACAAATTAATCATTTTAAAAGATGTTTTTGCAGTGGGCTAACCATAATCTGTCCTTAACTAAATGCAGATTTCAGCAATATATATATATGGACTAACCTTTAATAGCTTCTTATATTCCCATCGGGTGACTGATGAATTCCTTTCAGGATCGGGAACGTCAGAGAGGACATGACTGTTTGACAGCATGGTCCCAGTGATACTTTTCAAATTGGAAACAGTGGGATGCTATGCCCAAATGATCAGTCCTGCCTGAAGGCAGGATTTACGATATCAGGTGCAGTGCCCTGCTAATATGGCAATGTTGTTTTTAAAATCTGCACTAAGGCCTGCAGAACTACATGCCCCCCATATGGCAGAGGGTTATCTGAATACCACTGCCACCAGTGGTATCTCGGAGATCCTTGCGCAAGGTTCATTCCACCCAGTAGATATACCCATAGGCAGGCAGGTTTCCAGTTCCCTTGCATAGGGTTTAGATTGTCTTAAATGCCTATGCAGTTACTTATAAGAAGTTTCTTCCCTTCCTAAATTTGCATGTCATATTACTCCCAGCACAATTAAAGGGAACCACTTAAGAAGATAAACTTATTTTTGGGTGGGTGGGGGTGGTCAATGGAGTAACATAATAACTATTTTCTGTCTGCAGTGAAACTATATACATTTCAACAGTCCCAATTTATATTCTGTTCCAGAATATATGTAAAACAAATTCCAGTGACAGAATTTAAATTAACACATGCTTTATACACAATGGGGGAAACATCCCTTCTCCATGCGTTGAAATCAAATGTGATTTTGTATAGACAACCCTGATATATGTTTGCAAACATCCCCTAAAATGTCATTACACTGTGGAAGGATTAAAAACATTGAATCATGTGGTGACCTTTCAGTAGAACAGAGAGTTTAACCCTCAAGCAAAATTTACTGTTGAGAGTTCACTGTCTCTTCATTTAGTGCACTTCTTACTATCAAGCAGAATGCAGAATTACATTTTTGCCTTTTATTACCACCAAATTAATTATGTTAGAGTCACTGTTTGGGTAAAAGTAGCATATTCTGAATCATGTTGGGTCTATTTTGAGTCTCTGCTGGCTAGTGCATCTCATTACACATCAAGCCATATAACACTCAGCATACTTGGCTCCTAAAATATGGCAGTGGTTTGCCTACAATAAAGCTGTACCTGAGAAAGACATCCTACCAAACAGATGAAAGTAGTGGTACGATGTGATATATATGCATACTATATTCTTACTCATACATTAACGATGATTAACCCTATGCTTTTGTGGGACTCACAGCATGAAGTCAGCTTTCAGATAAAATGAGCAATAGGTCCTGTTCAAAGGAATCAGTTACCCTTTTCCCTTTGTTTGCTTTTTAATTTCTGCATACAGCTAGCATACAGCTACATACAGCATACAGCTAAACAGGAACAGAAACAAACTCAAATTAAAAAAATGATAGAAAGGAAGGAAGGAAAGGAAGCAAGGAAAAAAGAAAAAGGAGAAAGCAAGCCTCCTAAACAATGCCTCCTTCTGTGACAGCAACTCTCTCTTAACAGCCTCAAGTGTTTAACATATTGAAACAGTTCATCTTCCTTCAATGAACTTTAATAACTCTGCCAGGTAAGACGCTATGCTCCATACTTCTTCATGTTGTCTTTTCCCTTCAACATATCTATACTGATCTCCTCATCTGGTCAACTTTACAGCTCGGTGTTTGGAGACCAGTGAGCACAGTTATTACCACCATCAATAACCTGTCCCACTTTCTCCTCTTCATTTCTCAACCCTTCTCTTTCCCCTTCAAAATCTAATAATAGCTCCTTGCCATGATAGCTGATCAATACAAGAGGGCACCTGTTCACTTTACTCAACACACCATGCTAAAGTAACATGACAAAGGAACAAATATGATTCTGCCTGAATTGTGTCAAGTAACAAGAAAACTATCCAGGAAGTTTCCCTTCGGGGCAAATTTCATGAAACGCTACAGATAACCAATTTTTAGACATAGAACTAATCTCTTTCATCTCACTTTCTCTTTTGCTTCAGGTATGATAGCTGGAAACATTAATACAGACAAACTTCAGCTGGTTGTTGCAGCACCAGAGCCGCAGCAGCCTGCGAGTCAGCCTACTGTGTTAGCACCTAAATCACCATAATGAATGAAATGAGGAAAGTGTAGTGTTCACCCCCACGCAGAGTGGAGCCATTAATATGCACACAGAGATTAGCTTTAGAGGGTTTATAAAACCACAAGGAGGAAAACATTCGCATGTCCTCTTTGACTAGCGTTTTTTTTTAAAGAAACGTTAATTTGTGTTTTAAAGAACCGGTCCATACTGAACAACATTAACCCTCATTTTTCCACAAACATGCATGAATGCATTGTTATCAGCTATTCATTGACACTTGCAGGCAAAATGTTTTGTTGTATATAATTCACATCAAATGTATATTTGAAGTATATGCTCATATACACACACTTACTAAAAACGCAGTGTCATAGATTAAGCCCTCTGATAACTCACTGAAAATATTTGATAATAAAATATTACTAGTCAGGTAAATCAGAACTAGTGAATCACTGTCCAGACAGGAGAATGACAGAATCCTAAAGGAAGTAAGAGATGAGAGAAAGAACTCATTTTAGTTATCTGATTATTGTCAATGATTTGCCCGATTAAACTCTTATTACATAAGGCTCAGAAGTTGATCTAAAATTTTTATAGTAGAGAACATTAAATACTAACCTAACTACTTCATTTCCATCCCCCAAAATAAATCATTCTAATTAATTGAGGTTTTGCAGCCTTCTCTGTGTAGAGGACCTATGCCTCTGCCAAACAATCCAGGCTTTTTCTGCATAACTGTACCAGTACATCTCAAAACAACAGTAAAAGGCAGTATAAATAAAAGCTGTATCACATTATAGATTTAACTTAATTCTTCCTTTGCCATCCCAATTTTGTGTTTTAGAAATGAAAAAATTTGGAATCTTTTGTTTTGTATACTGACTGAACAATCAATTCTAAACCAAAGAGATCTCATTTTATTTTCTGTGCAAAAATAAACCAATGCTGTAAGAATTTAAATATAACAGTATGCTTTGTAAAACGCTAGCAGTTGGCTAAGCATGGACTGACGTTTTAAATGCACAGCCCGAAACAACTGAACAGAAGCTAGCCTTACATTATTTCAGAACCTATTCCCAGTATAACAACTGAAACTTTAGGACACTGTTAAATTTAATTTTCCATTTTTAATTCCGATAATTGTTTTCCTGTTACATTTATACTACTGAAATGATAACAAAAAGATAACTTAAGAGGTTGGCTGGTATTTGAGGAAATATATGATGTGGTTTTAGAGAAGTGTTTTATCTTTTTGATACTAATGTTAAGAATTTTCAATAATTAAAAAATAAAACCTGAAAAAATATTTAATATTACCATTGAATGTGTTAGATGCTTTCCCCTGTGGTACTTTTCTGGTGTGTGGAGTCAATTAAAATTCTTTTATTTTACTAATGGTAATGCATCACTTCTTGATCTACTGTAATGTAACATTTTCAGGTTTAGATAAATTCTAGGGCAGCTCTCAGGCTGCGAAAGTTCAGAGAGTATGTTGCTATTCTGTGACTAAATATTTCAATACCTAATATTTTCCTACTAATACCTAATAATTTCTGGTATTTTTTATGACTACAATCTCAAGTTTTAGCCTTAATTAGATAAGAGATTAAGAAATATTTTCTGTTGTGATGACACTGTCATTTTATTTTGAAATAACACACATATACCTTTGCACTACATACAAACAGTTTTATTAGTTTTTTAAATAACTGTTTCTTTTCTTGATTTAAGCTAAGTTAAATATTTATGCTATCCTATCTACAAATCCCAGTGCAAGCCTTTTGGGATGTAATGGGGAAGAGATTTTTTTTCACTAAGTGACAACCTTTTTAGTAGAGCTGTATTGATTTATTTGCTATATTTAAGCCTCCAGATTATTACATAAATTTTATCGTGTGCTGGAGAGGCAGTACTTTTTCGCTGTGTTTATTCACTTTTTTATGGTTAGGTGAATGTGTGCCTTCCTGCGCTCGGTGGTATTTCTGACTGGCTGCAGTGACACCTACTGATGGCAAAACCGTTGAATTGGAGATGAAGATGGCCAGCCCAGTTCATGGATTTTCACAATGTTTCAGAGATAGAGAATAACTCACAAGGAACCCAATGGCCACAGGTATCACAATCATTCCTAAAGCTTTTTTCTCCACTGTTAATCGAGAATTGACATTCTCCCCACTCAGCAATGGTGCAGCAAGGAGCGGACCTGATGGCAAGACCTGGCGAAGATATGGCCAGCTCCCTTCTTATTTCATACTCATCTCTCTCTAGTCTTGTTTCCAACATGTTTTTGTAATAGCAACTGCTCTGCCACCCTGGGTTCACTGCAAACGTTTCAAAAGGCAGCCAGTTATCCGCTCTCCCACCTCTCCCGCAATTTAGTCCACATAATACTATCCTTAGCAAAGAGTGTAGCTCTGGCTGCAACCTAAACCACAACACAGTTAGCAAAATAATTACTCCAAGTGACACTGCATTCTGCTCATAGTTAAGTGGTTTTTAAAAAATAACGTTAATTTCCACTCTTGGAACATCTGTGACCCATTCACAGGGCTGCTAAGCAAAAGCAACATTACTGCTGTAAAACCAAGACCCTCTCCCACTCCACTGCACAGAAGCACACGCATGCTCCCTCTCTCCCTCCAATACACACACGAACAAGACACACATCTTTTTCTTTTTACCTTTCTGACTTCGGAAAAATGACAGAAAAGTATCTTAATTTAAGACAGTGACTCCCAAGGTGCTCATTTTCACTCTGCTCTGGCACAAGATGCCCGCAGTCAGTGTTTTTCTTTTCAGGTACATCATGTGGTAACACCCAGACTAGTTTTCAATTTTTCATGTTACTTAAGCAGTACATTTTCTCTATTTTATTTTCCATTTCCTTTATCCTTAGAGCGCAAAGGAGAGCTGTTCATGCCTTTCTCTACGCAGCACGAGTCTTTTTCACTTGCTGTTGGCTCTGGGTCAAATATTCATGCGTTATTAGTGTAAAATCTTTGCAAAGCAAAAAACCACTCTGCTGGGAAACCAGCACACCGAAGAGCACATTCCTTTTGGTAGTAATTAACTGTAATACTGCGGAGGAGTTCAAACAAAGGTGTAAACAAAACATGAAAATTTACAGCAACATCTTTTTTTTTCACCTGAAATATGAGAACTGTCTGCATGTATATCTTTACTTATATAGGATACACTGCAGTTATAAAGCTGGCAAAAAAAAAGAGGAACACTAAACATAATTTAAACAAGTAATAAGAACTTCATTTGCCCAAACTGTCAAAAGTATTGCCGACATTGCTGCACATGACAAAACTCATCACTTCATCACGATTGCCTCAGAACAATATGACTTAGCTTTAAATAGCTGTCCTTAAAATCTGGCAATAGAAAACAAGTGCAAGGCACCCATTAACACAATCTCAAAAAGTTAAAAGGAAAAGGAGTTGTGCTCCAGGAACCAATTACGATGTTTGCTACTCGCTAGTGCCACCACATGGAGTGATATTTGAATATAATCCAACCATTATAGAACTAGGCAACTGTCTGTAAATAATACATTGTATACCATACTTCAGTAAGACAGGGGGGAAAGATATATAATCTCCTCTCTACTGTGCGAAGCTCAGACTGCGTCCTCGTGAAAGTGGAGATGTCCCATTTCTAAGAGCATGAATGCACTGTAGTAAAAGCAGAACAGTCAAACTGCTTTATTCCTCCAATAAAAGAAAGAACCATTTGGTAAAAGGATGCATTACACATTTTCTATTTAAATCAGTTTATAAGAAACAGATGTTAAGTTTCCTTTGGTAAGAAAAAAGAGGGGTTATAAATGAATTAAAGTGACTTCTCAGTGGATCTTCTACTCTTCTTTGTTCCTTTAAAACTTCATGTCAGAAGTGAAGCAAACTGAAATATAAGGTGCTATAATAAGCTAGCATAAGAAGGACAAACTATATTTAACTGCCAGTGCCATAAAACATGCCAAAGCATCCTGTGCTATAGCACAGGAATCAAACATGTGCAATGCAAATACTTATTAAAACAAAGGGACTGTCAAACATGAAATACCTACGGTATTTCCCTATGCTGGCAAATGCAGAAGAGAGACAGACAAAATGATTGTGGAAGAGAGACAGACAAAATGATTGTGTAACAAACCTGCTGTGGTGTAATTTCAGTTTCCCGTTCGGCTGAAGACACAGTACAAGCTGGCTGCAGCACTTGTACGAAACAGGTTTACAGGAAATGTTTTGGGGACAACGCTGATCTAGGCTAGGGAGATACTTAACAACATATAAGACAATCAGCCAGCTCTAGGCTTTCTTTGTATTTCTTCTTAGTATTTGCTATATTTAAGAGTTGTTGGCTTGCTTCTTTTTTTTTTTTTTTTTTTCCCCTCCTCCTCATGTCTCTAATGTCTTTAAAAAAGCTTTAATTAAATATCAGCCTCCGTGGTCTCAGGACAGTGTTTCACACTTGACCATTTCGGCACAGGCGGGCTCAGGCTCCGTGCAGGAATGCTGTCTCCCACATGGCTCCACTGAACTCATCCTTAACGATCTACTCCCGCTTACCTAACTTCAACACTATTTTTCCTGAGACTGCATTAATGAATCCAATAAATAAAGCATTGTATCACCCATGCAGTATAGACATTAATTTTAGAACAAAACATTAATCAATTTAAATTTATGTACTAATGCAGACACAATCAATTTGAACTTCTTATGACAATTAACAAAGCTTTTGCTACATCCCTAAAACACACTGACCCATCAATTATGGTTTGCATCAAACTAATGCTAATGGTACTTCCTTCTTCCTTAGGCTGTCAGCAGCCTACCTGATTGGTCAACTTCAATGCAGCAGATCAATTAATATAAATTATACATGCACGGAAAGATGGGTTAATATCATAAGTTCATTTAATTAATTGTGTTTGATTAAATGAGGTACTTTCATTAGCCCTCTTAGCCATGAACCATATATACATCATAATCCTTTTACAAGCTCAGCCGTCCAGACACAGACCTGACATTGGGAGCATATTCAAATTACCAGCAGCAGCCATGCAAACCTCCCTGCATAATTAACAACTAAACGAGCTGCAGTCACTTAAGCTGAAAAGAAAACTGTTCACATCAACCTCTCTGATACTGTTTAAATTGAAGATGTCATGGGTAAAACAAAGGTGAACAGACAATGGTAATTAAAAATTAAAAAGGACAAGGGGGATTTGCTACTAATGGAAGTAAAGTGAAAAGAGGGCTAAGGGCCTGGTTCTTAAAAAAAAAAGAAAGAAAGAAAAAAAAAAGAAAAAGTATGCTGGTGTTAGGTGATTCTGCTCTTGCTCTTAAAAGAGTGAGCCAGGGTGAGCAGTGTGTGTCAAGCTTCAGAAGGAAAATGGTAGCTTAGCACAGAGATCATCCTATAGCTGGGTGAGCTTATAAGAAACACTACATTAACAACAGGTGAAATCCTAATACAGGCACAGCCAAGCACTTTGGTTTTACCCCATATGAGAAATGAGCTATTTCTATGGGAAACCTTGCATTCTCCTCAAATTCAAGAAAAGTCTAAAGAGCAGTCTGAGGCCAGCCTCCTTGGCTCACCTACCTGCTGTGAAAGGATTTCTTTACAATGAACTTTCCTAGAAGTAACTTATCTGAGTCCCGACATGAAAAAATACAGAGATATGAAGGAAGTTTTTCTCTCTTCCTTGGTTCAATGCCTGCTCTTCCAGGCACAGTTTCAATTCACAGCTGTGCTCAAGATACAGCAACTGCCGTGGGTCTACAGCAGCAAGAACATAAGCATGAATATGAAACCTCAGAAGAACTTGCTGACTGCAAGTCAGCAGCGTCGCTTTGTAACAAAAATATCGGTATGATATCCTGATGACATTCTACATGTTAAATACAAAAGAAACATATGACAAAAGACCATAGGCATCCAGGGCTTCCAGCTGTTGGTTCATTATCTCCAGTAAAAACACGTATTCATTACCATTATATTCCAAGCAGAAAAGCACAGGTATGATTTTTCAAACCAGCGGCATATTATAAATATATTGCAGAGTTTTCTCAATAATTTCAATATAAACAATTAGTTATTGCAAATCATACTGCAGACGCAATTCAAAGAAAGCATTAAGATATCAGGTCGTCCTGGTATACAATAAAAAAGTCATGTTTTGGGATACTCAAACTTCTTTTAATATTAATTTCAGCATCTACCACTCGATACAAACCTCATTACAGTGGAATTCCTTTGAATTCATGAAAAGCATTAGCAGACTCTCTGGCCGCAAATGCTGCCCTGTGTAAAACGGGGAAAGGGCACTCTGTGGTAAAACAGTGTCAGGGGAGGGAGATGATAGAAAGACAAAAGACACTCCAGAGTAATGTTGACTAACCATGACTTCCAAAAGACATGAGTTAATTTGTGTTAGCTGTCCTGGAAACTCACAGGAACTTACTGCTTAATGTCAAAGTCATGCAAGTTGTCCCATTTTTCAGCGCAGTGATGCTGCACACAAGGATGTTCCGCTGCAAGATCTCTGCTGTATATGGACCTGTTACATAAATGCCCTTTAAGCATATTTTTTGACCACAAGCCCTCACATGAAAAAAATCTTGGTCTGGTCACAGTAAAACAAACTATTACCTTAAAATAAATAAAAAGCAGCAGTTTCTGTGAGAGTCCAGCATTTTGGTAACTAGACGCATTCCATGGTTCCCGTTTGAAACTACTGCAATGCAAGACCATGACTTGCTCTTGTGATGTACACCATTTGTACTCTTCTGCTCTTAGACCATGGGGCTGGATTGCAGTATTAACGAAAATGATCATAGCATTTTGACAAAACTGAGGAGGAGGAGAACTGTCATGTTACTATATACACTGAACTAAATATCAGACATATTATTCAGCATTATTATCTGTGTTACACTGCTGAGACAGAATTGACTCGGGAAGGAGAGCAACTGCACAGGAACTGCACTGCTGTCATGTGGAATTTTTATAAATAATCATTTGTAGAGCTATGATGGGTTAAATATCCCTACATTCCAACAGGTATTTTACTGCATACATCTGTCTTTAAGCCTGTAAATACTTCCAATAAATATTAATAAATTCACTTTATTCATCGGCTTAAGTAGAGGGAGTAACAGTACAGTTTATCCAGGGAAATGTAGCCCACTATTCCTCATGCTCACAAAAGCAAGCATAATTAGAGCTTGATCTCTTACTAGTCTATTTATTCAGGCCATGTTTCTGTTTGAGTACTTCAGTGGAGAAGAAGCTGTGAACCCAAACTTTCCTAATTTTTATGTTGGTGAAGTTGCCATTCTGGGACACAGCTGTGGAACCGAGAAATGAACTGCAAGTGGTTTCAGGATGAGAAGAAGGAGAAATACAATCTGAGCATAGTGACTATCAAACAGTATAGAAAAACATCCCCGCAATCATGGTCTAATGTCAATAATTTCAAGAGTAATCCAAATAGATTCTTAATTCATGTAATGACAACCTATGTCTTGTTATAGTTTGCCTTCTCTCTCATACACATTTGTTTTCAAAATGTAACCTTTAAGAATTCAATTCCTGGAGTTTAACTAATCTGCTTTCTCTACTAAAGCATGAATAATATGCCTAAGTATTGCTAATTCAGCATGGAAAAATAAATTACACTTTAAGCCAAACAATTAACCCACAACTTCAAAATGCTTCTATGTTTCGATGAATGTTGCAAGGAGAAATAATGAGGCTGCCCCCTCTGCTGCCCTCATCTTAAAATCTATGAAAATTTCACAGGATCAAGTAATATTAAATCAAGTTGCTGCTGACTCAAAACTCCATCCAATAACTCATCATAAAAGCAGCCTTACTCCAAGTTTTAAAATTATTCCATAGTGGCTGTTCCTTGGGATATTCCTACAGAATATGTACCACACACTCCTGTTGGCACAGCACAGCACAAAAGCCATACGTTACATCCTTAGGGAAAGATACTGCAATCCAATATGACTTGTTCAGAATTTGGTGCTAATCTTACATCTTTRTTCCACTAAAAACTTTTACGTTATCTTTGGTAAAACAAGTCCAGTATGGTTTAAATCTCCCTTCTGTAAAGTTATGGAGAAAAAAAGCAGCAAGCGGTTCATACAGTTTTCTTGTAAATTACTCCACCCTGTGACCCCAAATATCACAAGTCTGTCCGTATTCACTGGAGCATATCCAGAAAAATGTGGAAAACAGAACTGAATTTCTAAGGTAAAGATGGGGAAAGTCAAAACAATGATAATAACAATCATAAATCCAATTGCATTTTAAGTCTTTCTCATGAGCTGAATGAGAGTGTAACTATTTTCTTTTTCCTTTGCAACTGAAAAGTAACATTTGTGCTCTGTGCTTTCTCTGTAACGCATGAAGGTATCGCTGACATTTAAGGACTGTAGAGAATTCAGAAACATCTTCTGGTTTAGGTGTTAGTGAGGATGTCAACAACTGTAGAAGAAATACTGAGGCCAGAACTTGCATTTCAACTGGAGAGAAAGTTTTTTGGTACATTTTTTTTCAGTCAGAGATTGGATCATCTTTACCTTAAGCTTCTGAGACTTTATTAGTATACATTACAGTCTTCATGGTTTTAAAGCACAGTACATTTTCTTCATTTTATTGATACTCTCTTGCTCTTAGATTAGTTTTTTGCCCTCTCAAGAAATATTTTAACCTAGTTTCACATCTACACAGGCATTTACAATTAAAACCATGAAGAAAATATCAGGTAAGCCGAATAAAAAATTAAAATCGGGGACCATAGGAGCGTATCCAACATATTCTATAAGCCAAGTGAGATCCACTTCAATGTACAGTTCATGTTTTTTCTACTCGTTTCTTAATTTTATCAACAATTTTGCTGTGTTATCAGGGAATATTAGATAACCTTCAAAGCCTACCAGATAGTTATTACATTTTTATAGTTTAAAAAAAAAAAGAAAAACAGTTATAAACAACCACTGACTGGCTTCCAAATTAATTTTATAATATTTTTCAACAAATTAACATGTAACACCTATTCCTCATGCTGAAAGAGCTTTTAACAATATCATTGACATTGACATGTCCAAAGCACTGTATATTGCATTTGTACAGACCTTCCATATTTAGCAGGTTTTACCCTCAAAAATAACTTCCTAAAAAATTTCCTTTTATATCTTTGAAGATTTTAAATCTTCTAATTAGTATCATCAGCAACACATCTTCAACTACGAGAAATTTAATGTCATGCTACTTTTAATTCTTGTGAGCTATCTTACAGACGTCATTAAAACCTGTGCAACTTCTTGCAAAATACACAGTTAAGCATAAAAAGGGAAAAAGTAATTATTTTAAAGGGCCTTCGTATACTTACCCAGACATTTTCCTTAGTGAAGACAGACAGAACTTTAGTGATATCTAAACTAAAGGAGATCCTGAGTCCGTGTGCTAGATATTTAGAGTCAAGTCCCATGCTATCGTAAACTCAGGCAGCACAACAGAAATCACAGACAGTACATCAGTTAACAGCAACTCAAAATTCAGACCTCATATACAATGCACATAGAATCATAGAATCATTTAGGTTGCAAAAGACCTTTCAGATCACCGAGTCCAACCATAAACCTAACACTGCCAAGTCCACCACTAAACCATGTCCCCAAGTGCCACATCTACCCGTCTTTTAAAAACCTCCAGGGATGGTGACTCAACCACTTCCCTGCCAGGCCTCCTAACAGCACACTCAGAGGTGTTGACGCACAAAAGCATCATGGTAACTTCACACCCCAAAAGAAGGTGACCCTAAGTACTGGACTCCACAAGTCCTCTCGCAGCAGCTGGAATTTGTCGTCCTGTGGTCAGAGCATTCATATTTCCATGAAAGAAAATGTTTACAGGTAAATCCTCTACGAACCCTTCCACCAAATAAATTGGATTGAATTTGTTGATGTATTTGTTTATATATACAGTATTTAAAAGTTTTTATATTTCAGCAGCTTTCTTTGGAATAAGAATGTTAAGCCCATTAAGGCTCAAAATGCCTATTTAGAAACCAGTCAAGTATTGAGATTCTTCTTTCTTTGAACCAGAGGTTTTTTATATATTTTAAAGAAAATCAGACTACTGCTATTACTTTCAAGCCTGGAAGAACTGGTGTGTTATGTAGAATTCACTGGAGCATGCCTTTCTTTCAAGCTTTGTAAGTAATAGCAGCGCTCCAATTTTTGTATTAAATACATAGAAAAAAGTCTTGATTTTTAAACCATAAAGAGAACTGAAAGCTCTTTATAGTGAGGATTAGTTTCCTTCAATTGATTTTAAAAGGCCATTTTTGGTCTCAGGATTGGCAGTGTGGGAGGAAAAGAGGAAGGGTGAAGGAGAACAACTGTCTTTCTTGAAAAAATCATGGAATTCATTACAAGAAATAAATCTGACAGGGGAAATAGAAAACCCCAAACTTTGTATTATTCTGTTTTTTGACAAGTGAACCTTTTTCCATTTTTAGTTCGGTTTACACGAGTCTTGTCAAGAATCACTGTTAACACTGACAGCTTTATTATTTCTAAATTTCTTTTACTGTTATTGGAAACACTATTTGCACCACACAGGCTAACGTAATTATAACACAACGATAGGGGTGAAGAGAGCAATATTTATGTTGCTATATGTTAAGAATGAAACTTGGCAGTGCAAGCACTGCATTTTGCAAGTGTATGTATGCATGTACTGGAAGAGGACGACATTTTCCTCTTAGAGGCAACAGTTTATAAAGCATTGCATTCACAGTCAAAAAAATTTCTGGCCATAATTGAAAAAAGCCTAAAAACATATTGCCTGTTTCAGTAAAACCCGTCTTACACACTAAGTTCTTTTAAAACTGTTTAACATCAAACTTGTTCTCTGCTCACAGAAAACGCTTATTGGATTACAGAAAATAAACTACTTATAAATGAAAGCCTCCCCTCCCACATACAAACACATACACGTGCTTGCTTTACATTCTTAAATGTGTATTTCAATATTGTTCAGTGAGAACACCCATTATAATATTCACCAAGGAAAACCACTACTGAAATCATAACTGCCCTTCTACAGAGATTGAGAAACTTATTTTAAGACTTTTAAATCCTAGCAACACAGGCAATACTAATTTTTATCTTTTTTTTTTTTTTACTTCATCAGTATTTTGAAATTCTGGCTGTCATCTAACTTCAGGCAAGCAATCTGAGGGACCTAAATGTAAAGCTAGCAGCAGATGACTCCTCCAGTCATTTACCAACGTTTTTGTAAATGGAGTGGCAGTAGTGTGAAAGATGTAGGCAAAGGATTATAGTGCTTAATGGCTACTAGCATAAAAAAGCATACAAGTCTTCAGAAGCACTCAAAACTCAAATGAACGCTGTATATCCACAGTTGTAATTGCACAATTTTCAATGCTAAATTCCAAATTACATAAGAAGACTTACCATGACCTCATGTAATCTTTGAAATCATGACTAGAAGCAATAACCTGTGAACATTGACTTGGCTGAAAGCAGAAATTTGGTGATTAGAAAAACAGACTGGGAATCCAGTACTAGGACCAGGGCTAGCCCCAATTTGCAGCCATGAGAACCTCCCAGGCTTCAGGCTCTCACCAGCACAAGAAATGCCAAATTAAATTCAGTGGAAGCAAAAGTAATTCTGTAATTGAGTGAGAAGAAAGAAGATCCCATGCCTTGGCCTCTGTATTAAACTACTCTGGTCTGGGACTTTTCAGACAGAGGTTGACTTCCCCTTTTTTTCACAGACTTTTTTTTGCCCCTGGGCAAATCACTGATGGTGCCACATACCTAATTTTGAAATTGGGACAACTATCTGCTCCCACACCTCAAATCTGTGCTGCCAAACACACACATTAATGTTTAGGAAGGACTTACCACTCCGGTGAAGGAGACCACCAAAGGAATTTCAGTGTGTATAATACTTGGACACGAATTCAACCATAGTAATGGAAGTTCAGCTCCATAGGATTTTGAAACACCTGAATTGGAAGGAAATCTGCTGGCTCTTGCTAAAGAAGAAAACTGAGTCTAAACAATAATTTATTTTTTCTGTATGTACTACAGAGAAGCATATTCTTTATAGGTAGTAAAATCCACAAAACGAGGTATGAAACGAAATCCCTGCCTCGGAGAGCTTGCCAGCTTAGCATAGAGGTGTTGTGGCAATGTAGAAGTATTCCTTTGCCTTCTGAAAAGAGGGTGTCCCCTCTCCCAAAACAGCTGCCTTACTGCTGTTACTAGATCCAATGTTAGCACCAGCACTTAGCTACTGCTAAAACTTTTAGCAGAAGACTTCTATGAAAAAAATTCTCTGTGATTAAATCCAGGTGTTGGCAATAGAAACAGGGAAATCTGCCCATACTTACCTTTCCTTTAGTGGAATGATTTTAATCATGAACAGTGAAGAAATTATTGGAAATCATTCCTGTGGTGCTTGCACCTCCAACAACCAACCATCATTGACAGCAGAGGATGTCTAAAACATGTAATTCTAAGACGTTTAAAAATAATGAGGTGTTGAAGACCACACTCATGTGGAGGTTCTTGAACACTTCTCCATCGCCCCATTTTGTATGGTCTTGGCCCACACAAGTGTCCCAGCTGCGTCCACATCCCTGACTCCAGCTAGGCTGGATGGGAAGATGAGGGATGAGGCTTAGTTCTCACAGCTAAAGCCACACTCAACTCTTTTAGCTAACCAGCAGGAATTGCACTCTGAAGCCTGTGCCTTCAAACCCACCCTTACTGGGAATTCAGGCATCTTACTCCGAAGTACTGGAAACCGTTTGTCTTGAAGGCAAGAGCTAAAGTCCATGATTTTTCAAAAACAAATGAGCAGGGAATCTTTCCCTCCCTGCAATATGAAGTCCCTGGAAATGACAAGAAACAATTAATGCACCCACACGAGATGCTCAGTTTAATCCTTATTCTGGATCCATCTCCCATCTCCCAGAAGAGTACACTACTTACCTGACTATATATATATATATATATATATAGTCGTATGCTACCCGTATATAAGGAAGAAATTTTTTGCAATGAGGGTGGTGAAACACTGGAACAGGTTCCCCAGACAGATGGTAGATGCCCCATCCCTGGAAACATTCAAGGTCAGGTTGGACGGGGCTCTGAACCACCTGATGCAGTTGAAGATTGTCCCTGCCCATGGCAGGGGGGTTGGACTAGATGACCTTTAAAGGTCCCTTCCAACCCAAAATATTCTATGATTCTATTCTATGACTGCAGGCTTTTCTGCAGTGCATATTTTCCAAGTTCTCCCTTCTTCTCTTCATGACGTGCTTAAAAATACCTGTGCAATCTTTCTCTCTAATCCAATGAGTGACTTTGTGGCTCTGTAATTCATTGGGATGAGAAGCCTGGATACTGATTTTGCTTCAATGATTATTCTATCTACAATTTTTAAATGGTCCCTGGAGGAGGGATTACAGCCAGCACCTCTCCCTCCCAGCTGCCTGCCCTCATCACTGAGTCAGAGTTGTGTATTTGGCTAGATAAACGCCCTAATCATTAGGTTAAGTATTCAGATGCACTTTCTATGCAGCTTATGTACTTCTAATGTAACCTACACGGACAGTTGTCAGAACCAAGGCTGCCCCTCTCACTACACTGTGGCTGTTCTTTGACTGCATTTTTCTCATGTTGGCCACAAATACTCGCAATCATGAACCACAAGGAATAAGCACTTCTCCTCTACTCCCCACAGCATTAGATGTTCACCCTGAAAGGTGAGGATGCTCTTACTGGAGTGAGCT
>JAYKAV010003130.1:213890-216390 GCA_035582835.1 Phoebastria nigripes | reverse complement strand
CTTGTGCTTAGAAGGTTTCGTGGCCTGATAATGCTGAGAGTTGTTGCAACAGGTCTACCAAAGTAAGGAAGTCCAAAGGGAGAAACAGGATGAAAAACACAAATCCCTCTGAGTTATACAAATACAAGGGCATTCATATCGAACAAATCACAACAGCAGCTGTGATATAGCCATGTGCACATCCCAAGCAGCACAGGGCAATATGGAGAAGACTTAATTATTTTTCATTCTATTAGGCAAACTTCAGAAGCTTTGGAAACATATCCCAAGATATTTATCTGAAGTTTATTTCAGATGCAGTTGGGTTACAACTGAAACCTCATAAAATATTTTTATGGAATCATTTTCCTAGATAAAATGATTAGACGAAGTAGGCAGTCATAATTTTTGTTTTGTTTTCATACAAAAGGTACTTAATGAGAAAATTAATCAAACCTCGTGTTGCTCAATTCACATTTTTGGTAAAAATAAGAAAGGCTCCAATCAATTTTTATTTTAGCTGAATTCCAGCTCTCACTTTGGAGAGTTGGAATCAAACATTTCATTTCAGTATTACTTTACAGAAAATTCATATAAATAGGTCGGTCTCAACATTTAATTATCTTTGATTAGTTTCACTGGGATTTTAATGTTTGCAAGTTGTTTTCCAGTTGCAGAATCATGTAAACAGATATGACAGAAAACCAAAATATAGATATCTATATGATGAAACATCAAATCCAAATGTTAAGAACATAATTAATTTGATAGAATTCAGAAAGGAAACCACCACCAGTGGCAGATTTTTCCAATGCTTTTCACTATGGCTTTTTTACACTGTTCCCTCGAATAGTTCATAGAGGCTTGGGAGACAGCACGATTAACGCACTAGCACCCTAAGCTGCTTCAGCAGGGCAATCCCTATGTTCCTAAGCCATCAATAACAAAGAAGGAAAGAGCATTGTCCAAGGCCATTTCTGCACTGCTAGTGGTACAAGCTGCAAAAAGGTCTACCTACCAGCTTGGAGAGGGCTCATTTGCTAATATAGTGCAGGGCAGCTCCAAGCATCCCAGGATTGCTGGGTCATCTCCTGGGCACCATAAACAGAAGCGTGCGCTCTGCCCAAGGTGATGGACCTGGCATCTCAGCTAGACTAATGCCACTTTTTGCTGTGCCAGCTAGGCGCAGCAAAGTGCCTAGGCAGTTCAGCCCAGCCAACCCTTGTTTTTTGCAGTGTGACTTGCTGTGACGCAGGCATGCCCTTTGTGGTTGTAACATGGAAGAAAATCATTCCAGTCATTCTCCCTCTTCTGACACTGACTCAGCTGCTTTCCTCAACAAGTTACTTCTCCTGTCTCTGAAGGTTTCAGTATTTTGAAAAGAAGGATGGCATGTCCCTTGTGTGGCTGATATAAGGACTAATTAACAGTTGTGCCGCATTTAAAATGTTACAATCATTTCAAAAATAATTTTCCTTCTTCCAGTTTTTCTGTTGATATCATAAGAATATCTTAGACTAGTTTAAGCAGCAATTTTGCTGGATTAGATTGTATGTTCGCTGACATGGTATATTACTGATTAGCACAGCTTAGAATCAAAATGTTGCATCTCAGGGAAAATGAAAACAAACAAACAAAAAAATAACCGTTACAAGTTTTCAATAAAAACAAAGTTTTGCTTCAAAAACTTTGCTAAATGCATAGTTACCACAGCAGAAAACTTTGTCTTGGGTATCTTGAGATCTATGTTATAAGAAATAGGACAAAATTATCAGATGGCAGACTCGGAACATAACAAGTTGCTCTTTTTAAATCCTGCATTGTCAACCATGGAACTTACTGCCAGAGGATGCTATCAACCGACGAAAGTTTATTTTGGTTAAATGGCAGTTAGATAAATTAGGGTCAGAAAACTCCATCAAGACCTGTTAATTTCAACTGATGCCACTTCTGCATGAAGAAATCCCTGGGCAAACTGCTAGAAGTTTGGAAATTATACCAAGGGCTTGTCACTATGTGTAGATTTTGCACTTAGGTTCTTCCGTAGCTGTACATCATTGGCATCAAAACCTCAGCAGAAACAGGCAACAGGATTGTATCAGTCTTTAGCCTGACCCTTTATGATCCTTCTTCTGTCATACTGCATACTTCTTAAAACAAAAATGCTAAATGATTTTAAGTAGTGAAACGGTGGAGGATGGTCACTGTGAATGCCAGAAGGATTGTGGGGAGGAGAGTGGGAAGAGGGAGAAGATGATGCCCATTYGCAAGGCAGAACAAGGACTGAATAACTGAAGAATCATATCCTTTATCTAAAAAACACAAAGTCATGCGAAACGCTGTCTAAAAGAACAGTTGTTTTTCAGCCTCACTCAGCTAGAGTGAAAAACTAAAATATTTTAACAATTAATAATTTATTTTTAAAATTTACAAGTTTCAAGCTTATTTGTTCTGTTTCAGTTGTACATTCATTATTTTTTCCCTGGCACTGCAAGCAGTGGCAGCCAGCAGTGGTCATGCT
>JAYKAV010003130.1:193890-208890 GCA_035582835.1 Phoebastria nigripes | reverse complement strand
AAATAATTTATCATGGCATTCTCAATTCAAAGGTTTGGTTCTAGAAATATAGATGTAAAATATATTTATATATATATTTACTATGGGTTTTTATTATATATGTATTCCACTAGGTATAGTGAAAACTAAAAACTTTCAGAGAAATATCAKTACCCTAAATAAGTTGCTACACTAGGTGTGCAAAACAATTTTTATTGACAAAGTCTCCGTTATTTAGTAGTTCTAAAATATAGTGATTTCCTCATCCAGATTAAAATTATTATATTGGCTTCATAGGTTCAAAAGATGGTCTAGTGCTCTGAAACACAAYAACGATGCTCTGAAGAAGTGTGTCATGCACATGTTTATGCACGAGCCACATGTTTCTCAGGGCCTGGGGGGTGACTATGCCACTGCTGAATGAAAGAACTGGGGTCATTAGCCAGAAGGAGAGGAGGCACGTCCATCAGAAGGAGCTTTATGGAGGGAGCATGCATAAGCCCTGCCAGCAGCTGCTGACACAAGGTAAGAGATACATCTGCAAGTCTGAGATTGCAAAAATAGTGGGGTAAAGGGAGAATGCACTGAAAAACAAACTGTCTTGAAATGTTTCCCTTAAGGATTACCAAAAAAGGTCAGCTTTGCACCTTTCAAAGGCAAAGAATACATTTCATACCTTGTCCTCCACAGTAACTATGCATAACACGACATACAGAAAACATACAGTATTTTTCCCTATCTGCATGGTATTTCCAGTCTGGATAGAGGAAGACACAAAGGAGGACATAAGTACACGTAGAAGGTGTATGATTTGCTGTATTGCCAAAAAAAANAAAAAAAAAAAAAAAAAAAAAAGCAGATTAAAATGATGAGTGATTTCAAAACGTAGTTGAGGAAGAAGGATACTTAATTTTTGTCAGCAAGTCAGACAGTATCACAAAAACAGTGGGAAGCCATAGTAAACCACAGTTTTGGAGAATGCTCCATAATCTCAAACTACAGAAAAGTGAAACAAGACTGAGAAGTGTAACAAAAGTACAAACTAACACATCCATTTTATTCTCACATGTCCAAAATCTTTTTTTTTATCCTCCCCTCAGCAACTTGTTCACTGGTTCACTCCCAATTACTGAAAAAATAGGTCATGAACGCAAAGTAAAATGCATAGGGTCATACTGAAAATCAGCATTTGCTTAAACAAAAGTACAAGAACTGCAGTGGTAATTATGGAGTTTGTAGGTTTGGTTTGTAGGACTTTATAGCTGATCTATTACTTTTCCAACCTCAGAAAACACAAAAACTAGTGTCTTTAAAAAAAAGTAATAGCCTACAAAATAAGAAGAACACAAAATTCTGTGAAATTCATTATTTTTTACTTTGTGGCTGGCACAAGAAGCAGGATTATACTGATCAACACATGGAGGGAATACAATGTGCGTAAGAATTCAGTGTCCTTTGTAAGAGCTTGTGCCATCAGAAGATCCAGATTACTGCAAGGTCTAAAGCATTAATACAGGGAAACAAAAGCAAAGTTTTTTTCATCACTTGTCTCTCATATAGTTGCAAGCACTCTATATGACATTGGATTGCAACAGAAAGAGGAGGATCTACAATGTGAATATTCCCATTGCTGAGTATGTGCTAGTTAATTATAATATTTAAGAGGTACAAGGTCTATTTAGAGGTGCAAAAAGATGTGGGAAATACACATTACGGCAAAGCACAATGAAAAGCAATTCTTTCTGGCAAGGACTGAGGCACTGAGTCTTGCAAGGGCCCTTCTTGGACTGGCACAGCTCCCCTTACGCAGGTCACAGAGCAAGAGGTCAAGAGAGCCTTTAAAGTCTGGAGAGCTGCCTACTAAGCTGAAGCAGCACTACTGCTACCACAGATTTCATTTCCAACAGCAATACTGCAATCTGAATTAGGCAGGCTCCTGGGGAACGTAACAGAAATGGGTTCAGTTGAACAATAATGATATCTGTTTTCTTGAAATCACACAAAAAAACCCCCTTAATCAACTGTCTACTCATCATTTTAAATATTTAATCTGCACAAAAATTAAGTAACAAGATTATTTTTTCCCAGTGGACAAATGATGGAAGTGATTTCCATAGCTATAAGTAAAGACCAAATGGAACAGTTTCATATTAATAATTATAAAACTATAAGCTAGGTTGCTGAAAGATTCTGAAGTGTACCCAGGTAGAGATCTAAAAGTCTAATATCATGCAGAAGAACATGTCCACCACATGTAGACAATATCTCCTAGGGACTGTTGTTACACTTTGTTTAAATACTCAAGTGTTTACTGAGTCATAAAGCAAGAAAAAGCAATAGAAACACTGTGTCTTAGGGCAAAGGGAGAAAGGGCACTTTGGTTAATCGCACCAGTGGGAAAATCACTTCATAGTTGCTTTCCGTAAGCAGCTACTGTTGGCCACTGGCTGAGGCAGAAGGTATCAGTCCAACCTAGCTGGTTGCCCTAACTACCAGCCTCTTTCATAAGTGAAAGGAAGGTACAGGATCCTCCAGAAGTGCATCAAACATTGAAAATTGTCCAGGTAGAATATCTAGTGAATTCAACATAATTCAAAACTGAGGGAAGAAACAAGCCATAGTATCAACAAACTTGGTCTTATTTTTGTCTTCACCATCATAACTCAATAATCCACACCTAAACAGTATATGYGGAGAGGTAGGTAGCAATAGACCTAAGGTATGAATCCACACAGCATATTCATCACAGACGCAACTTAGCCTCTAGACTTCTTTCCTTCTGCTCTCTTAACCAACTCTGTGTGTTGCAATCAATTTAACTTTCCCTTGAAGTGGTACAGGGAACAGAGATATTCGGATAAGAGAGCTCTCAGCATTTTACATGCTTATGACTTGTTTTTTCTGAACAAAACTTACACAGAATTTTAAATCTTTTCCTTTCTGCAGYGTCCCTAATCAGTTACCATTTACTCAGTGAAGACTCAGCATCTTCCATTCCATCCTAACGGGCAAGCTACTGTCTCCAAACAAATTTTATTCAAAAATGAAATGTAATCACTCCATTTCATATTCCACACCTCTGAGTATCCAATTCAAATAAAGTTAGCTTCCATGTAACTTTTATTTTCATATACAATTCAATAACTTTAATTGAAATAGTCAAGTGATAATGCCACAGATTTCTTGGTTCCACTATATCAGGAAGACAAAAGCAAATTTTATAAGTACAATAAAACTTCTGATCAACTATACCTCTAATTGCAGCTGCTGGAACAATCAGGCCAGACATTTTCCACCCTATAGTTAAAAATGTTGTCACTCATGAAAGCAACAAAATATTCATTTAAATTTAATAGCGGAAAAAAAAAATCTCTTGTGTTAATGATATATTTCCTCCAACTGCTCCCAAATGTTCTGCTTTTTAATACAGGGTCCAGTGAACAGTCATGTATCCAGACACATCAGGTATTAATTAAACTGAAAGATCCTAATAACAAGATCACAAGCTTATTTGCATTCATTGAGCTACTCAGGTATCCCTTGCTTCAAAAGTAAAGTATGTGGGTTGCACATATTTTTGAAAGATTTCCTATCTCTCTCCCCACTAAAATACACAATCTTCTTATTGCCTCCTTAACAATCGTGTTTTAAAGAGATTGATGCTAAATGTTCAGAAAAATTCCAGAGTCCTAGTGGTAGGATTACCTGTAAAAACCAGTCATAGTATCAAAGCTAGAAAACAGACCGGGGTGCAGGGTGTGTGTGTGTGTGTGTGAATTTAGTGCCTTAATCTTTCAAATGAACAATGAAAATGCTGACAGACTTGAAATCAAATTGTTTCTCTTACTGCATCATTCCCTTTTTTTTTGGCTCAATCACAGGTAAGCCAAAAAAATATTCAGCTGTTACAAACYCATGAGAGTGAATGCTATGCCTGCACTCTTTATCAGGATATTTGTTCTTGGCGAACTATTTTAAAATAACCCTGCTCTTTATTACTACATCACTCTCAGACAAAATTGCACTGTTCTGGTTATGAACAGCTAGGAATATATTCATATGCAAAGAACAGGTTCTTATAGTATTTTGTGCCAATAAACAAGCAGAAAATAATTTTGTAATTACTTAAAAACAAGAAGGATTTTACTGAGAATGCATAAGTGACCTAGTATTTATTGATGTACATGCAAGTCACTGAAGAACCTCTAAATACAAAAATAATCAGGTGCTTTACCCTATGTTCAGTAATGAAAAAACTGCCAATAACTCCTTCCTTTGGTGGCTGATTTAGTAAAACTTTTATGAAGACCGTAAATTTCATGTTTTAGTATACATGACAGTCACATTCTAGATGTTAAGAAGCAAGACAAACAGAAATCAATATCCCCCAACCTGAGCATGAATTTTGTCAACTTCCAATTATTATCTTGCTTGTGGGAAAGATCAAAGAATAATTGAGGTTCCTGGTCTTGATGTCACAGAGTGGATAGACAATTTCAATTGTGAAGAGATATAATCCCAGATATAACATGCTTAACCTGGCTACACTTGATAAACAGTCTGTAGGTAGCTGCTGAAGTTGTATGCATTTTGTGCACCATATATTTCACAGGAAGAAAAGCAAACTACATTAGGCTTATATTATTTACATAGTCATTTTCTCTTTAATCCTCAGGTGAAGGGAAATTTAATTTTACAGCTATACTATATTTCAGTCTACTTACTATAACAATATCTGCTTCAGACTATTTTGTATTGGAAAACATCACTTAAAAGAAAACTCAGGAAAGAGAAAATACATGCATTTACCACATTTGCAGATGCAAAACTAACTTGCTTAAAAAACTAGACAGTAAAGAATCAGKTTTTTTCTAGGAAATGGAAGTTGAGCTTTTATTTCGTCATTTGAAGAAGGGTAAGGAAAAAACACAACCTGGAAAGCATCAGTCACCATCTTTTAACCTAAAGTAAGGGTAGTGTGAATGCCAAGACTGAAATGCAGTTGTACAAGGATGGGAGGCAATGCTGGTAGATGCAGCAGGGGTCATCCCCCTTCATTTATTAGCTGGAAACACTAGCATAAAAATATCAGTAGCAATACATCTGCATCCAAATATAGACTCTTAAACCTCAGCTGCTCTGTTTTTGACATCATGTGGTTAATATTAGAGCAGTTAAAAAGCTAGAAGTAGGTTACCAGGAGGAGACAGTTTTGAAGAATTGGAACAATCTCACTTAGGTAAAGGAGATACAGAACTCCCACCTTGTCACTCCCAAAAGTGATTCTGCGCTCCTCCATCATTAACATATAAACTCCGACCCATCTCCTCTTTGATAGTTTCCTTTCAAAGTGACTCTAAACATGCAAACCCACTGATGCTGAACTACAGCCTAACTATTTTATAATAAAGCTATTTAAGTATGTGCATTTTAAAACATTTTCAAAAGATYCACGTGAGTAAAACTTGGAGATGGAGGGGATTCTCTCTGTGAGATCTCTGATCAAACAATGTTAAAGCTAATGTAACCAGGACATTTTCAGGAACTCATTTCAGTTTTACACCACAAAGTCTATGATGGATCCCAACGCAAAAGAATTACTTACTAGGCAATCTGCCTACACACATTCAATGTTTTGGTTCAGGAATCAAAGAAAAGCCTTTCTTTGAAATCTAAGCTATACAAAGGCATGGTCTAGACAACTCCAAAGATTATTCCTAAATTCTCCACTGAGGCACCAAATCTCAAGCTCTTCTGAATCTACTTACACACAGATCTTTTAAAAAAAGCATATAAAAATGCACGCTTTTATATGGTATATAACATCTATACTGTATCGCTGCAGCAGTTTATAAAACCTGAATGAATTAATAATATACTTTTTTTTTTTTTTTTTTTTTTAGTTTAGCTTTCTAAGGCTGGCTTTTCATGATTTCCCGAGGTGAGATTTGCTCTGCCAATTTCCTTTGGACTCTACTTTTTTTATTGGGTTTTTTGTTGTTTTTGTAAGAAATGGTAACGATATCAATGGGATAAAATTCCAAAGCCTTCTTCTAAATTGCGTTTGTCTTTGTCAATACCTCCTACTGTCTTCCACAATACCTTTTTCATCACCTCTAATTCCGGAAAAAATCCAAACTGCGAGAAGAATAAAGCTGAGCCTACACACCAACCTCTTCTACCACAGAAGCATGATGAGCAGCAATTTCTTACTGATGTATACATACCAGCAGAAATCTGTAACACAGCTTCAGTTATGCTGGGAAGTATGTAGGTTCAGTTATGCTCTTTTCTTGCTGTGTTTTATTTCGTTTGGGAGACATATACAGCACAAAAGCAGTATTCAGCAATATAAATGAACATACCTTACAACCACTTTGCTGGTATAGAATCCTTTCTTGGACCGTTATTTTCATGCTTTATACAAGATAGAGAAGCTTTCAAAATAGATAATAACACAAGTACCACCTAGAGTAAAGAATAGTTTATTGGGCAGGGGGGAATGTGTGTCTTAATAATGGAGTTCCTCTCTTTTCCCTTCTTGAAGCTATGAAATAGGTTCAAGCACGTTTCCTAGAAAGAGGAACCTAAAAGAACCAAAGCACTGTTGGAAAATCTCATGCAAGGGGGAAGACATTCCAAACCAGAAAAAAATAACATAAAGGAAAACAGGGGAGATTCTATAGTTACAGATGTTCAAATGGGTATTTGGGATTGGCACAAACTCAATTCTAAAAGAAATAAAGGTAGTGGAGATGAATTCCCTGGATGAAAACAAACAAAGGAAGCTTTTTCCTAAACACTTGCAAGGTGTGCATACATGAAGTGCCACTGGTTGTATTCAAAAATTAGATTATTCTTAAAAAAAATAATTAAAAAGAAGAGCATTTGATTCCAAACAGAACTTCTTTAACAGATGGATAGGCGAATGGCAGAATAATACAATCCCGTCTGCTGTCTGAGTCCCCGCTGAGAGCTACTTTCAAGCTGATAATACAATTCTATTTGTGGCTAAAATCGTGCTGTACTGGCAGTTTAGCTCCTCAGGTTTTTTGCGGAGGGGAGACAGATTGTTTTGTTTTGCTTTTACTTTATTATTATGAAGTATTGCTAAAATGTCAGCTAAAAAAGTTGAATACGTTGCCTTTTATTTCAAAGTCACTTGTGCTAAAATCTGAATTGAAAGTCTCTTCTGAAACCCAGTGCAGGAAAGGATCTGGGMAAAAGTTTAAGTCCATCAGTTTTCAGGACAAGCATGATGGGTAAAATGATTGATTAACATTGACTTCAATAGGTATGTATGCATTCTTTAAATAGAGTATAGGCATAGATGTTATCTAAAAAGGACTGAATCATTGAGTTGTGGTGTTCATAGCTGCTCCTTTTTTCAACAGGCATAGCAGGTATGTCTGTTCATTTAAAAAACCAAACCAAAACAAAAAAAAACCCCAAAACAAAACAAAACACAACACAAAAAAAACCCCACAACACCACAATAGGGCTAATATAAAAAGCCAGAGTGGTTGGTGACTGGTAGAAGAGGAGGTTGTATGTTTTACTTGCCATGGATCTGATACAAATTATATAGTCAAAAGTTGTTCAAACATAATTTAAAATAATTCAATGCTTCTATAAATATGTTAATATGGGGGGGGAGGGGGAGGGGAAGCTTTATTCACTTTTCATGTTGATGTTAAAATAGAAACAAGAAAGGTAGACCAAGACACCTTGAACCAAGTTGCACCAAGGTACAAAGGCATTTAGTGCTCATTTCCTATATATGGATTCAGTCTGGCTCCGTGACTACTGCAAGATCAACAGCAATAGTAATTCTAGTTGCAAGCTTACACTTATTGGCAAAAGTTGTTTTTTTTGATGGACTAGACTTATAAATGTAAGATGAATTCTAGAGAGAGAAAAACCACCACATAAAAACTGAATGAGGTCTTTACCATCTCACCAACAGCACTGTCTCTTTCATTGTAAGGAGTTGACTTACATGGATATGAAAACATAATACAGTTTTCAGTTGATTGTCCAGAACTTTTTTTACCGTAGTAAACAATAACAATTCATGTTATATGATAACAGTGTTGATTATACAGAAGCTCTTGCTTGCCTAGAAATAATGTACCTAATAGAATGGCAAAGAAATATTTCTTCTAATTTACAGCAATATTTTTTTTTTTTACTATTACTTAAAGTATTACAAAAGCATAAATAGTCTTGGAGCCTATTCTCAATAATGTGATTTTATTCTGAAAACCTAAATCCAATTACAATCTTCACGCACCTTTTTGCAGATCTATTTGTATAATAATCAACTGTGACATGAAAGCAGCTGAACTGTTAGGTAGAGATTGACACAGACTGTTAGTTTGTCTCCAGTTTAGCCTATATCACTTTTGTTTCATTTCAATAAAACTCTAGGTCCAAGGATTTAAAAGTTAATGCAGATTTAACCTGTAATAATGATAACGAATATTCAAAATAACTTGAAACCTAAATGTGAAATCTTGTCACTGACCAGCACAGTGACAAGTCCTCTGACGCTTCCGCAGCTGTGTGGAAATTTTATTCCTGGTAACAGACCTGGCAGAACTGGCCAGGCAGCTCAGCCTCTGAAACAATCAGCATTTTTTGACCTACATTTTTATAGTCAGGATCTAGTTCAGACTGGTAAGGAAGAATAGCAAAAAGCCTGTACCCGGCTTTCAGGTCAAATGTTCTTCTCTCCTCCCTACTGCAATGAATTCAGAAGCCTGGCATTTCACCACAGCGATTTTGCCTGCCTTTTGCAGGTGCCCCATATTGTTGGTTCTCTTTGAGGTTCTCTCACCACAGTAAATCTATCTTTTTGGTAATCTATATTTGGAACCGTTTTCATCTGCCTTTTTCTTCAAGGAACAGAGAATTTATTACCAGATTTTTAAATCCTGAAGAGGTTAATAATCTCACATGACACAGCCTCCTGTGGCTGGGCAGCACACAGAATTTTGCCCAGTTATTCTCCTATTTAGCTCAACTAAATTATACAGTTTCAGAGATCTAATCTTAATTTAAATCCCAAGTGACATTAAATGGTTGCAATACCTAATTAAACTTAAAAACTTGTATCTTATTTCTACTTCCAACTTTGGTGACTTCCCCTTCAAATCCTTTCATCTTATTAGGTCTCTGCCTGCCTGACACGAAAGAGCTTATTGAGATCAGTGTGCAACCATCATCATTCTCACCTTTTCAAGCCTCAAGGCCTGTACTAGGGCAAAGACTTTGTATTCTACTTGGCTCACTTAGAAGAATAAGAGCAATCTGCAATTTCGTGAAAAGGAAGAAAAACAAAGAACCCAGATTTCTGTTCCAAATAGTTCCCAGAACTTCTTCAATGCACAGGAATGTTTTTCCATTCCTACCCTTTCAGAGAGCTGAGAAAGAATTACAAAAACATTTGAAGATTTGTAAGTGCTATTCCTTTATGTTCTCCACCTCCTACCTGGCCATTTACTAAAATCTCATTTCAAGAACAATAACTCCTCCAAGTCCTCCTACTTCAATGGATTCCTCCTTCTGTTTTACCAATAGTATAGGGGGGGAAAAAAATTGCTTTTCTGAGCAATATATATGGGTTCATTTTTTAACACTAAGAATATTTTGCATTATTAAAAGCTTGGGTTTGTTTCCCTCCAAAGCATATTCCTTCCCTCCACAGTCTTTTTTTGCCCCTCAAATTCAAAAGAGATGAAGATAAAACAATGAAAAAGAGAAGGAAAAAAAGAAGAAAAAAAAACAATTCAGCATTTCCAGCTAGGTTTTTATACTGAATTTGTTTAAAATAGCTCTGAAATAATGTGGTGGCTTAACCTCGGCTGGCTGCCAGGTGCCCACCAAACTGCTCTCTCATTCCTGCTACTTAGCAAGACAGGGGGAGAGAGTAAGATGAAAAAGCTCATGGGTCGAGATAAGAACAGGGAGATTGCTCACCAATTACTGTCACAGGCAAACCAGATACAACTTGGGGAAGATTAATTTAATTTATTGCCAATTAAAAATAGAGTAGGACAGCGAGAAAACAAAACAAAACCACCACTTTCCCCCCACCCTTCCCTTCTTCCTAGGTTCAGCTTCACTCCTGACTCTTCTACCTTCTTCTCCCACTCCGAGTGGGGCAGGCAGGTGGGGAATTGGGGGTTGCAGTTAGTTCATAACATTTTCTCACTGCTGCTCCTTACTCCTCACACTTTTCCCCTGCTCCAGCATGGGGTCCTTCCCATGGGATACAGTCCTTTATGAACTGCTCTACCGTGGGTCCTTCCCACAGGCTGCAGTTCCTTCTAGGAGCCTGCTCCAGCGCAGGCTCTCAATGGGCTGCAGCTTCCTTCACAGCACATCCACCTGATCTGGTGTAGGGTCCTCCATGGGCTGCAGGGTGGTTATCTACTCCAGCGTGGTCTGCCATGGGCTGCAGGGGGACAACCTGCTTCACCATGGTCTCATCCATGGGCTGCAGAGGAATCTCTACTCGGACTCCTAGAGCACCTCCTCCCCCTCCTTCTTCACTGATCTTGGTGTCTGCAGGGTTGTTTCTCTCACATTTCTCTCACTCCTCTCTCTCACAGGTGCTGTGCAGCATTTTCTACCCTTTCGTAAATATGTTATCACAGAGGCACCACCAGCATCACTGATTTGGCTCAGCTTTGGCCAGTGGTGGGTCCACTTTGAAGCTGGCTGGAGCTGGCTCTGTCCAACATGGGAACAGAGTTCCCTCTTGCAGAAGCCACCCCCACAGCCCTCCCCACTACCAAAACCTTGCAATGTAAACCCAATGCAATTAACAATGCATTACAGATTCAGAAAAGGTTTTTGGTCTGCTTTTTTCAATATTTATACTAGCACTACAAAACAGGGATACTCATACAAAGAGTCATTGACAGATCAGGACTTTTAAAAAAGTAACTAACCATTCATAATTACATTATTTTAGTTATTAAATTGATTTTGAGTATGTGAGATAGTAATATAACTAAGGTTTACATAACAATGAACCATTTGGAAACACTTATGCTAATGCAGTCCCCAGTTATGCAGCATGAATTAGTTAGGACTTGGACAATAAATGAGTAGTTTCTTGCTCTCAGTGATTAAAATCATTGCAGAAGTTAATGGACTCCTCTGTAAATGGTTTGGCATACAGTGCTGAAGCAACAAAAAGCAATTGCCATTCTTCAGAACTTTGCCAGGGAATCCACAGCTTTAAAAATTAATATTCCACTTTCACAGCACAGGTAGACCTTTGCATCCTCTGCTGGGTTACATGATAACATGCACACAGTGAGAGGGCATGCATGTTGTCAGGGGGAAGTGATGCACTTTGATGTTCCATTCCTAAAGGATAATAAGCTCATAAATATTGCACAGATATTTATGGTTTGCAGAGCATGCAGGGTGAATCCAGGTTATATTTTAGGAACAATAATATGTTAAACTGTGATGGCTAAATTAAAGAGATTGCTCTCAAACCTCAATGATTACCCTTTTTTTAATACATAAGTACAAGATGGTGCTAATGCTGGCAGAGTTCATAAGAAGACATAACTGTACTAGTCTCTAAAGCAGCATCATCTGCTTACTACTAAACATTTCTTCTCTTGTGCGAATTTTTGAGAGGCTAAGGCTTGAAAAGGTAAATTTTTTCCTAACTGGGTCAAGGTGCTCAGCCTTATATTAACAAAGAGTTTCCTGCTCCATTTCCACTTGTGCCTTTGTGAGACAGGCTCACAAAGAACGAAGATAAAAGTCGCTATAGGCATATGCTCAACTCAGCTGTGGAAATGACTAAGGTGAAATGATGAGAAACGCGTAGCATTCTTTCAACGTGCCTTTCAATCTGAAGCTCCTCCTGAAATGAAAATTACTTTTTTTAGTGTTTTACATTAAGAACAATTCAACTGGAGGCTTGACCCTTCATAACTTTGGGGGCTTTTTGTTTTTGTGGTTTTGATTTTTTGGTTTGATGTCCCCATTTGCCCAGGAGGCAGAACAAAGACAGCATATTAAGATAAGTAATTTTAAATAGGCCAGAAACTGGAAATAACAAATCTTTAAAACAAAACCCAAAATCTGATCTGAAGAGATGAAACCCTGAGCAATTTCAGGTTCTGGCAAGTTTCAGATACACATCTTGAATGTTTATCCTATAATTGTCCAGAATCTTTGAGCTTGCACAGCTTTTTATTACTTGAATAAAAACAATGAAGTGGCAATGCAGCTTGGATGGTCCTGTTGGTTCTTGGCTGTCAGCAATAACCAACTGAAATTCACGATTTTCTACATCAGAATATTGTAATAACTATGTAGGTACCCAAAGCATGGGGCAAGAATTTGAGTTATGCTTAGAAAAAATAAAAGAAAAAAAGTGAAAATGGTGGAAACACATCATACATGTAAGGAGCAGACGAACAGTTTGCTAATTCATTGTCCTATGTAAAAGACCTCAACCAAAAATTATTAGGATGAAGTAGCTTTAATCTGTAAGATCATATTTTCTGCTTACTTCTACTCACACAATTCTCTTTGGTTATGATGTGAAATGTGATATTGGAAACCATTAACATATGCTAAAAAGCAATTTACTACTGAAAGGTTAGCTTACATCTCTTTAGCAGCATGTATTTTTTTTTTTAAATAAACGAGATAAATCGAAATGCAGCTGGAACTTTGAGATGGATTATTAATGAAATGATTTTTTAATTGTTGAAGATTCTAAAGAAAATATTTAATTGAAAGTAGAGATGAAAAATATTTCATTTGGTATGCGGATTCACTTAGATTTTGTGTAATAGTGAGCACATTAATTCAGAAAATCCTAGCACATACCACCAAAGCAAATCTATGACACAATATAAGGAAAAATCATTACACTCAAAACTTAGGAACTAAAAAGTTTCATTTTCCCAGAATCMTCAAAAAGTTTCTTCACTACTTCAATACAACTAGAAAAAAGCTTCCTTTGAAGACAATTTAGTTCAATATATAATTAAATTGGAGTGTGTTACAAATACGATAAAATTAACAATGCACAAAGTGACAAAAAAAAAAAAGTTCAAGCTCTGATTTTAAAATATAGGCACGTGCAATTGCAGATACCCAATATATCTTTACAGATAAATGGTCTGAGCAAGAAAAGCAATTATTAGGAATGTAACAAGCTCTAAGTATGAACAAGTGTCCAAGTACCTAGATGAAGTACTCAGACAATTCAAAATATATGCACAGGAGGTCTATCATCTTCAAACCACCAGTGCTACTTGACAAACGTTATGCTTTACCTACTATAGTAGGTATATATACATATATACTATAAAGTGTGTATATATATATACACTACAAAGTATATAACTAAAATAAATCCTTAATTTGCCCTTTCACTGTTAGAAAAGCCTCTCTCATTCTCATTGTATCCCAAAATGCACAGCAAAAGTGTTGAACTAAATGCAATCTTGACGTTGAAGTGCATGTTGCAGTTCCCATAATGCAAGAAATTAATAATAATTGTGGATTCTGATGTTAATCTCTTACTTTTCCTTACTATAGTCATGAAATAATTGCTGTCATTTGCAAAAACTATTTCACAACAGGAACTGGATTTTTAAGGTGGAATACTGGCTCTACCACCTCTCTCCCCTTTACATTCTCTTACAACCTCCTGCAAATGTTCTTCTTTTAGTCCAGAATGATTCTTATAGTATAAACCCAATAAGGAGGAACAGTGAACACAAATGACTTAGAGAGGTACTACTTAACCCACAGGATAAAACTGAAGGAAATGAATGGGGGAAACAAATGTGGAGGAGTTGAAAGAACAATTTTATTCCTAATATGTTGTTTCCTTAAAGTGAGCTTGACTCCAGGAAAAGGACATTTATACTAACTTGCAATACCACTTAGCACCACAGACTACTCTATTAATCCCAGCTGGAAATGGTTAGTAAAATAGTAAATTAGTAAAATTGGTAAATCCCCCAGTGGATTGAAATATTACAAATGTTTCTAGTTTGAGTGGCATTACCACTTTAAGATATCACAATAAAGGCAACTTAAGAACTCCAGTTCCTCTGCTCTTTATCCTTTTTAGTAACTCCTGTAAAACAATCTCTGCATTACTCGTTTCTCTATATAATTCTACCTCCACCTGGAGAGTTTGGTCTTTTTATTCTCTTTCATTTTCTTAATCAGAAAAAAGGACTATTATGGTTCCTCACTACCTTTGCATAGCCAGCCATAACTCATCTAAAAGTTACCAGGGAACTTCAGGAACGCATCTCACACCATCAGCGTGTTTGCGATTGGCAGTGCTTACTGCTGAGGTGACAAACCAAAGAGCAATATAAGCACTAACGTGTCAGCAAATCATTTCAGTTTGATGTAAAGTCCTTGCCAGATTCACTTCTGAGTTTCTGCCAGTGTAAGCAGGAAAAGCCGAGGCCGTGGAAGCCCCTCAAGAGGGAAAGTCTGCGGGAAAAGGAAAGGGCAGGGACTCCCTTCTGGAGAGGAGAGGGTGAATCAAATTCCTGGAGGGTCATGTGACATGATAAAACTTTTTAGAAAATGAAAACTGGTCAAGTGATCTCTCTCTTCGTTAGACTTGGAAAAAATGGTTGCAATGAAGAGCGAACTTATTCTAACAACTTCCTGAAAGATCTCAGAGGGAGGGAGGGATACCATGCAGAAAGGACTGGAAAAGAGTAAAGCATTTCAATATTTTTTTTCATTTTTAAAGCAAAATTACTTGATTCCAACATATAAAGAGATATTGGTCAATATTTCCAAAATAAAATGTTTTATTTTTCATTCTACTCTATACCTACATGAAAGGTTAAAGAATTCCAAATACCCCAAAACAATGATTTCTTCTCTTTTCTTTTTTCCTCCCCCACTAAAATAGCAACAATTTTAATACTCCATTTTTGTTTCACCAGGAAATATTTTTTTTCTCTCTTTTTTTTTTTTTTTTTTTTTTTTTTT
>JAYKAV010003130.1:149246-193876 GCA_035582835.1 Phoebastria nigripes | reverse complement strand
TTTTTTTAATTACTGTTTTTCTAGGCTTGTTTTTTTTTTTTTTTTTTTTTTCTTTTTCTTCCCCTCTAGGAGGCTAGAAACCTATGAACACAAAGGATGAAATCTTGTCCCCAGTGAAGTCAATAGAAAAATTCCCACTGACTTCAACAAGAATGGGATATCATCCAGAATGCTCATATTCCTGAGACCTTTGTACTATATGCACAATAAATTACTGTTGGTGTCCACCTGTCATTTTGAATTTTCCTGCTTGTCATTTTCTTTCAGTTCAGAAATTTTTTTTAACCATCTGATTTTTGAGCAATGGGTTTCAGATATTATGAGAGGGGTGAGACACAGGGATTTTGTATCACTCTATGATGGCCCCTGCCAAGTGATAATGGATTGACATTGACAAATCCCTAAGAGCTAGACCTGACAGTTAACGGATGCTGTGAGATCAGTCTCAGAGAACAGTTTAAGGTTAAGGGGGCAAAAACAGTGTGAATACTCAACACTTGTCTGATTTTGAGTCTTCCAAACTAAATGTGTTGAGAGCGAGAGAAAGTGAGCCGGCAGTGGCAAAGGGAAAGCAGGGGGAGAAGAGGTGGTACAGTGAAATCTTTACATCGAACCCGACACATCAGTCATTGCAGAATTCTTCACGGACTACAGATAGTGATGATTTATAGGTGGTAAGCTTCAATTTGGGAGGCCATAAGCACATTCTTTGATCTAGACTTCTACAGATTTGTTTCCTATGTACTCAGTAAGTAATAAGTGATTTGCTATTGATTTGTCCACAGGCAGAAGAAAAGTGGATTGGTGCTGTAACCCCAACGTGAATGGGAACTTCAGGGACATTGCTACAGAAGGGAAATGCACACAGACAGAAAAATTTACAGATACTTTTAACATGCCAAGTTTCTAGCTCCCAAAAATACTCCAGCTAAAGCTTTAATATTATCAAACTCTACACAATTGCATTTACTTTAAATTATAGTATTTGATCACAGCTAACAACAGAAATAGATGATAAAAGAAAAACCCTTAACAATCATGACCTGAAATCCCAAGCACAGATTCCCAACATACAGTAAGTAAGCATTATCTTAAAGAGCTTAAAATGTTGCTGAGAATAAGTACGTAAGGTAAAAGTCCAACCTACAGCTAATGCTTTTCCAGTTACATAACAACTTAATTATTTCATTCCATAGTTAGTGCAAAACAGTACAAAGCTATCCCCTGTGCTTTGCATCATAAAGCTGGATGACCAATTCGTCATTAAGGGCAATTTTCACTCTAGAAAATTTTGCCTTGATTTCTGTTCCTGAATTGCAATTTTATGGACTTACACACAGAATAATATATGAAAAATATCTAATGCAAAAAATTATCTTTACTGCTTCMAGAATGTCTTGCAGCATTCAAACTTACTTGCTCACATGACAAGTCGTATATGAGTTGTATCTATCACATTATGTCCTGACCACATCTACTTATAGTCATATTATTTTAATTACAAAATACGTTAATTCATTGGCTGAGTAAATCTCAGGAGTTTGCTTTTTATTTTCTGTAAGCATTTTAAGGAATAAAATTTTACTAATAGACATTGCTCATGGACAGATATAAAGAAATGGGAGTCATGTAAAAATTGATAATACATTGCAACTATTCTTAATATTATTTGGCTAGGTTTAATAAGGGCTGAACACAATTGGTAAAGGGAATAGCTTGGACTCAACATAATTGGTAGTAAAACTCCAGTTACCTTCTAATAGGGATAAGATTTGTCCCAATATGAAAGCACAATACACTGGCTTTAAGAAGCCAGTTCCTTCACCAATCAATCTTTCATATAACACTTTGAAACAACAGCAGCAGTATGCCATGCTCGATAAAATTTTTTGATACCCAAATACTGGGCCTACTCTTTTTTGACTAATAGTAGCTTTAGTCAGCTAAGAAAGAAACATGGAAGGATGAGTACGAGAGGTTAGAAAGTTTGCCTCCATGTCTGTRCATTACCTAATAATCAGTTGTTCTCTCCTCCAGAAAAATGGAGGAAAATACAGTAAAACTACAGTAAACAACTTTTTTTATATTTGCTGATGACTACAAAAATATGTATAAGTTAAGCCCAGCCACTTGAAAGGACTGACGCAGCTCTTGTGTTCTGATTGATGTAATAAAGGAGTCAATCTGCTTCAGGGATTAAAAGTACTATAAGCATGAGACAGGATTTTTGTTTCTGTTCTGCAATCACCCATTTAAGTGATTAAGTACTACAACACTGAAGTGTGTGTGTATGCCTGCACTACCAATTTAATTGCAGACTAATTTTCATATAGAAATAATGGAAAAAAAAAAAAACCCAAAACCAACTACATTTTTTTTCCCCTAGGGACTGCATAACTGAGTTGATCATAGTAATATGATATATCACATATGTAATATGTACATAATATGACATTAAATACTAACAGCCAAATTCTCAGGGTGAATAAAGTAGAGCTTTTCGATCATCTTTTTGAAGCTATGTAATTTTATATTAGTTAGGATCAGAACCGTAGTTTATAAAGAATATACAGTAAGTCAGGGTGCATAGTAAATCAAAAGATAGTTTACAGAAACATAGACTTCCCTGTTTGCTAAACCAGGTTATTTTATTTTGTTAAAACTGAAATCTTAGGCCACGTGAAATGAAGAAATTTTGAAGAAAAAATGGTGAAAATTTGAGACAAATTGAGACATCCATTTCATGAGTACACGGGGAAAAATAGTGAAAAACACTTTTAACATATCTTAACTCTTAAAATAATTTTTAAGGCCAAACTGAGCATTAAGAGGAGACATTACAAAAGGTCCTAAAAAGGCATCACTAAGGAGCAGACCTAGATAAAAGACAGTTAATTATGCTCACAGATATTTATTACCTCAAAGTGTCTAAATAAAATGTAGCTTTTAAACTATTATCCAAACAAACCCAATGATTTTAACTGGTTCTTTTTACTCTGTATTGATATTCTGTGGAGAAAAACATACATAAGCACAATTTCTTAAAACACACCCAATACCAAGAAGCATAATTTCTAAATGTAAAGAACATCCTGAAAATTAATAATAAACACTCTTTCTCCACCAGTTTGACTTTCTTAAGAACACAGCCTTGAAAACTATGTTTGCCATAAAACACACTGAATAGGAATAAAAACCCACGCTCCCAGTTTTTAAGCGAGGATAAGTGGTGGCAGGTATATAAGCAAATGCATAGTTAAAATGAAAATGCATGGAAAATAACTTTCTCAAGAGTACTTCTCTAATTTTGAAATCATAATCACAGTGTGAATTTACATATGGCACATGAGAGAGAATTAAAAATGCAGACCATTATATAGCAAAACAAGAACGGACATTCATGAAACAATTGAAAAATGCATGTTTACATTTAGCATTTTACTTTGCTATTTTCCTTAAAAGAAAATCTATATAAATTTATATTGTTTGTTCTTTGTTTTTCTCTGATAGTTAGAAAACAGCTGTTCTACTGCATTGGACTTTGACTGGCTAGATTGCAAGGCTCAATAATCTGTCTCGGCTCAGGGTTAAGTGATGGAATTCATTTAAATGCCCCAGAAGTAATCATCCACAAAGAGTACATTATTTCTCTTTTATGAATTTTCAAACCTAATACTGATGGGTGGCATGCAATTAAACCTGATCAATATGTAATTTAGGTGGGCTGACATGTTTTCAAATTCTCAGAATATAGATTCTTTCAATATTGCAAGAGCTTAGTGAAATACTCAGCCCTTATGAATCAGCCAAAGCAGTTTAGTACAGTAAAACAACAAAAATATGCCTATTCCAAAGACAAATGGGGAAGAAATTAAACTTACAGACACTAACTTTTCAAAGAATTAATTATCTTAGTAATAAATGGAGACCTTTCTTAGCAGAATCAAAATAACTATTTCGATAGAAATTAACATGCAGATATAGAGGCTTATGTACTGCACTATATAAAGCTGTGGATTTTTTTTTTTAACAGGGTGTTTAAACATAGCTCTGAGAGAACTGAGTTATGATAACTGTCAGTTATGTATCACAAATATTTCTTCTGAAAGACTGTATTAGCAAAAAATTAAAGAAAAATTTGTTTGTTTCTTAAAAATGTGGATTATCATAATGATCCTTTGTGTTAAGCTAATAAACAAGGAGAAGTACATTGCCTTGTGACCCTAAAGGTCATGAGTGACAGTCTCTAGTATTACTAATTACCTTGCTGTCATTTACACAATAAGAATTCCACTTGAGTTCTTATAATCTTATATTTTTAAACGTATGCCCAAGGTTCTAGCCTGCTTCCTCTTCTGTTTGCACAGACAGCACCCATATTACTGTCCAGAAAAAACATAATCACACATTATTCTCTAAGAAAGCAATATTTGACAAAGCAAGGAATTTTTTAATCTTTAGAAATTTACAGTACTGAAATTATAAAAGCTTATTTATAATTTTGAAACTGGTTTTACATAACGAGGAAAGACTGAATTGTCTGTTTTCTCTAGCTGTGATGTTTTACTATCACATATAAACCAGACACAAACACCATTTATCAGCTGCTTCTGTTTATCTTTTTAAATCTCTCTTGGGATTATTTTTACTTTACATCATTACACAACTTCTGCAAATGCTGAAGATGTATGAATATTCCATAACTATGAAGCACAAACATGAGCATCACCTAGGATAAATTTTCAGATTGTCAAAGACTCTGCCAAAACCTGTTTTCTGTTTTAAGAGTTTTTGAAATCATCCTCTTTTGTATTTATCCCATATGAAAGTATATCACTCATTCTCCCGTGAAGTTTCAATCAGAGATGACCATAAGTAGTGGCAGAATTTTGAAACCCTTTTCTCATGAAGTGGGAACAGACTGGGAGAAAGTAGGTTCCTGATATTTCTCACAGCTATATGGGTGTAAATCTGCTATAAGTCTGTTGACTTGTTATTCTGGATTTTTGGAACATAATTGTACGTAGATCTAACGGGTGCACGCAGACCTCTGCCCACTGTGCACACTCAGAGACCATGATATTCACCCTCACAGCCCAGGTTAATCCTGCAGAAAGTGACAGTAGCCTTGAACTGTGCTAAGCGAGGAAACAAACCTGTGCGCTGTCTCTGAGTCCAGGTATACTTCTCAGTGATGAGAAATGTTGCCTTTCATAGCAAAGTGAACGCAACATTGAGACAGCTGAAGAGTGTAATCCAAGTGCCTACGCACTCAAAACTCAATGGTAGGAGGTCCATGAACACAGAGGTGCTAGGATATACATGTAGCCGCAAATGGGAAAAAATTAGATAAAGTGCTTTCTCTGGACTCCAGCTGGCACCTTTCCCCACTGCCTCAAGGTGCAACCAGTCCATTTCCTAAATGACCTGCCCAGCCTATGCACTAAGTAGTCCTCTCAAGGTTTTAAATTAGCAAAGAACAGTTGCCCCTCACAAAAGCCAAATAAAAGACATTATTATTTTAGGTTAGCTGAACAGAAGGCAGGTTTTTCTACAGAGAAAGAGTCTGTATCAGTAACCAGTGATGAAGAAATTCAGATCAAAAAGCAAGAGCAGCCTACTTCCAAAATAAATAAAAAAAACGCTAACTGTTTTACTGCACAGTTTTGTTAACTGCTGAATAGAGAATATTTGTATGCCCAACTTCAGTATCTTTTCCTGTATTCTGTCCAGGACTGGATTTCAGTGAGTGTCACAAAATCAAGGAACCAAAGRTTACTAACAATATTATAAATATTTTGTGAAAATATAGTAGATTTACTAAAAAAACTGCACCTCCTAGGTGCCAAATGTGCAACTAAGAAGAGTTAGCAGTTACAACATAAATTAAAAGTAGAAATATATTCATTTCCAGTAGGGAAAAGCACTCTAGAATCAAGCAGCTTTATAAAAAATGCATTAAGGTTTTTCAACATCATGCTAAAAGCTGTAGGCTTAAATAGAAAACATTCATTAAAAATTTCTACATAAAGCAATAGGTTACTATCTCAGCCACAGAAAAGTATTTCATTTGTAAATTAATAAGCCTTTATAATAGCTACAGCTGATTGAATTTATACATAGCTCTGTCGACTGTTTACTGTTAAACTCTAGAAAATCTTCTAGAAGGATTTATTTCTCCTTTTAACAAATATGAATACGGTATCATCGCACCACACAACAGGGGCTCTAGCCCAAGCCCCACAGAGGCACCGTGCACTTCTCCCTTCCGCCGAAACCCATGGTAGCTGGCTGGTGGCAGGTATTACACAGAGCCCAGCAGGATCTAGCCCACCCTTGCCTTTAATAAAATGCTAAGCGAGTACCTTTGATGTGTCATTTCAAAATGCCTGAAGTGATATGAAGGCGAAGACTTTCACTGAGCTATTTGCTGGTCACTGGGACAGAAATGACAAAGGATTCTGTCCATTAGTTTTTCAATACAGTGTTCAATAGCAGTAGGAAATTGATGGTGTAACAGTGGCATCACATTGGGGAAACTTATGATGCGGACAATAGCACTTCCAATAAAAGGGCTTTTGATTTTCTGTGTGTCAAACTGTTTTAATATTAGGGCATTTCTAGGTCAATGAAGGGTTAATGTAGCACCATAAATCATATCCAAACAAGAGCCCTTAACTGCCTATGTCGAAGTAGTATTCTACTAAGGTCAAAAAAGCATTAAGAGAAGAAAAGGAAAAACACACACACAAAAGTAGGTCGCAAAAGCAATGCAGAGCCACATCTATTCCACTGCCCCAAAACTGACATTGACACAGCATAGTAAAGAGAGTGAATAATAGGTGAATTAGAAATTAATGATTCCTCTGCTATGTAAATGGCAATTAAAGGACATGCCATGCTGCAGGCTCTGTCCTAAAACTCTTCTCCATTTGTTTGGATTGAAATTCATAGCATATGTAAATGTAGCAATGAGACCTGGTACGTATTTACTGAAACCTAGAAATCCAGACACAACTTGCACAGACATCTTCTTAAATTTATATTTACAAATTCACCTTTAAAATAGAATTTCAGGGGAAAAATGTTATGTAGCTAATTTCTTGGTATGAATAAATAATGGCTGCACAAAGTAACACATTATACCTTCAACACAGCACAGTAGCAAAACTCAATAATTTACATTGATTATAATCCTACACATCAAAGTGTTACTCTAACAAAGCAACACAGTGGCTGCTATTTGTAAGTGCCTTCTGTCCTGAAAGGTGCTAGAAAGAACTTTTTTCCTTTCATGGTGTCAAACTGTTAAGTTTTTATCTCATAAAAAACATCCTTTCATCTCCATTACATGTAAATGCAATTAATAAAATGACAAATTCAATAAAGAATAGAGGAGTTGCAGTAAAGGAATGCATTCATTGTTTTGTTTGTGCTTTTAGTTTAGAATGGCTACATCTATCACGTAAGGTACAGAGAAAAGGCTTTTGGAGCGAAAGAATCCTTTAGGGACATTGTCAAACAGTAGAAGATCACAGTCCAATACTGTTTTACTACTGAAGTAGTAAGATCTACTTAAAATAAAAATTCCAGTCCAGCTTTGGGAGTTACTGTACCTTGTAGTCAGTCTAAGAAAAGAATGATTCAGAACTGGGTAAACTTCGACACATTTGTCATTTAAAATCTGCAAATTCCTGCAATATTCTGTGCTAGCATGTGAAACAAATGGGCTTCTGGGAGGGAAAGCTGCATTGACAAACTCAGCAAAGAGCAATTTTCTGTCATTTAATGAAGGATGGAGGGAGGCCTTGATAAAGTACCCACTCATTACAAGTTTGTTTTTGTATGTGTGTCTGTGTGTGAGACAGAGAGAATGTGTGTGTGTTGATGAAAGGGTAATCTCACTAGTTCAATCTTCTCAGACAAGTTGGACTTGCTAAAAGCACCCTTTATTTTCTTGTAAATTCAGTTAGACACACTTTCACATACATAATATCTGCATGCTGGCATTTCCTTTTTGCTAAAAGATGCACAATGTTTATCCCTGCTCATATGTTGTCTCTTTTTGTCTGAAATCCACCAGTCAATTGACCAAGTGTTCTCTTCCTCCTTAGCATTTATGAAATATTATAAAAATGGGGAAAAATGTTATAGTCCCATACGTATTGTATATAAAGCAGTCAAACACTTGCTTTTTATGGTCAGTTTTCAGAACCAGGCAAGTCTGTGCTGCATATCATCCTAGATAACCTCTGAAAATAAGATGACAATTACCTGTTTTCATCCTCTGCCTAATACCAAAAGCAGAATAAACAGATTTTTTTACTACTGTCATGAATTCAGCTTTGTTGTGTAGTATATCTGTAGGAGGGCTGTGGTTTAACTTGGAAGAAATTAGCAAAGCATGTATTAAGAAATACTCATATATTTTGAGTGGGTGCACATTATCCCTTAGTAACTTGTAGTCCTCAAAGACTTACTACAGCTTCAAGTCAGTGAAACAATGTTCATAAAGTTGAGTACATGAAGCCATTGCAGAGTGAGGGATTTGGTAGTCAATAGGCTGCAACTAAAATATGTCACTCAATGCTGTGCATTGTTGCCTGGTTTATTTAATGAAACAGTTTTTATATTTTGCCTTTATTTATAATAAAGGACTGCATCTATAACAAATTAATTCAGATGCTTCCCAATTAAAACATAACACATGAATTCCTTTTTTATTCCTTTGGGTGAAAATTATTCCTTGGGTTTGGGGTAAAACATAATTAACTATTTGTGCTAACAAAAAATAAGACAGTGTGACTGGAACCATGGCATCTTTCTATCTACCTCAGATTTTAAGACATTTGATGAGCACCCCAAGGAGTAAGTCTAAGGCTCCCTGAACGAGGTCCTGATTCTGCTAGTCAATGAGGCAGACCCACAGCCAGTTGGATTTTCTCATGGACTTCAGTGAAGAGTTGTATCAGCTGGAATCTCAGTGTATATACTGTTTTGTCTTAGATATAAGAAGAAACAGATTAAACTCATTTTACTGGTGACTAGATTTACCTTAGCCGTTTTACGTCATGCAACACTTACAGTTGTGGTTAGTAAACAAACACCAGCCTGCTAACAGCTTTAACCATATGCTTATACATAAATAAAGAGGTAATTTCTAAGAAGCTGTGATGGCTTATGCTGTATTAGGAAAAAAATAAACTACATAAAATAAGACTGGTTACAAGACAACAATCACAGTTTGCAATGCTAAAATTTCCCAGCATTTCAATTAGTAAAATTGTATGTGTATAAGAAAACTAAAATTTCAGGACAGTTGTTATTGATTCTTGTTAGTTTCTATATTTTTCACATGTACACATGTAATTATACACTCATAACATGTGCATGCCAATTCTATACTTTCCCTCTGTTCTACTGCCCTTTTTCTTCTCCTGATAGTAAAAAAGCATCTGAGCCATTTTATATAAAGCCTGGGTTGGTATTGTAAAACTGAGATATGAACAGTATTTCTTTCCCTACATATGGAAATTGTTTACTAAATAATAGTTTATTTGATGCCTAAAAACATAGAATATCAAAACTTATTAAGAAAGTACTTTCTTGGTGTATGCCTGTTAGAATAATGATAAGATTTCATACTAGCGCTCTAAAGCTGTGTAATATTTTATTATACAACCTACATTTTTAGAACTACACCGCTATTTAAATATCTTAGCTAGTAAATTATTTCAAAAACTTATTACAAGCATATGTCTCTGAATATATATGGTAAGCCTTATAAAGATAAATTATCTTAGATATCTAGTTCAAACAATGTGCAAACCAAAATTTTTTAAAAGTCCTTAACTCATAGACCCTACAGTGTTTCCGGACAGGAGCCAAAACCACGATGTTCCAATACTTTTGAGAAGAGCAAAATTAGTGTTTGCTAACCAAAGCAGCCCATAGGTTTGACACTGAAGCATTATATAGCATTCCAGCTGATATCAGTTCCCAAAATTGAAAGCCAGTGATACATTACACGTTCTGGGTTTGATTCAGCATTTTCTTGTAGTGCAGTCATAAATCTGCTTTTGCTGGCCAGGTACGTCAAACTTGCAACTACTTTGTATTGTTGAAAGACATATTTGGTCCATACAGAACTCTGGTTCTTTCCTCAAATTTTTGTGCTGATAGAACTCTTTCCGCTATTGTACCTGTGCTTTACTTGAACATAAATTAATTCTAGATCTTTTTAACAAACATGTGCTTTTATCCTGAAAATAAAATAACACGTTCTGACTGGCATTTTAGCATGTAGGCAAATGCAAAATTTCACAGCACAGCTATTGAGACCAAGAAAGCTTACTGGAAGTTTCAAGTGAGCATAGAAATAAAAGWTTTTTTTTAAAAAATAAAGCCACACAAAAACAAACACTCAGAAAGACCCACAACAAAACAAACAAAACAAAAAAACTACACCAAAAAAACCCCACCCAATATCTCAGATCTCAAGCCTCACAGACCGTAGTCTAATCAAGTCTGTCTAGATAAAATTCACCTCTACATGAACATAACCAGTTTTAACACACAATGTTATACAAATATTCTCACAGGATTGTTGCTTCAGTTAGTAGCCAGAATGCATTCTAGGAATACGTTAGTGCTGTAGACCCTCACTGAAGACAGTGTGGAGAATCATTACCTCACTGAAGTACTGGACGAAGCTTACCGAATGAGACAAGAGGCTCTTGAAACAAAAAGCAACTTCAGCTCATACTGCACAACTGAAAATAAACCCCTAAAGTTACCACTGCTTTACTGAGTGTTGGTTTAAATAGCGCTTTCCTGGAAGGACTTTGCTACATGTCTTCAGAAAAGAATTTTTTTCCTAAGGTATTTTTCCCATTTGCTGATTTGGAATGAAAATATAAAATAAAACCAAAGATTTAATAACATAATTTACTCAAGCATTCTTGACAGAAAACTCATGACAGAAAATTTGCAGCAGATTCCCAACCTTTTAAAAATCTTCCAAGGAATCCTTGATTTCTAAATGATAACGATGGCTGTATAATCAGGACCTAAACAGTACATACAATAAAAGCATGTGTTTACATGTCATTTTAATGAAAGAAGCTATAATAAATTTCTAAAAGAGGTTGCATTCAAGATGTAGACTTCCAACAAAATTAAAAAGAACTGAAAAAATTCCCACCTATTTGTTCTGACAAGCCATAGAACCCATCTTTTCTTTTAAGGTTTTTGTTTGTGTTTATATATTTTTTGTTGTTGCTGATTACTGTCTAAACCGTATCCCTCTATAGGATATCCATGCTGGTGTACACAGCTGCATGGCAGAGTACTGGGTTAGCAGATGGATCCTCTGTCCCAGTGGCAGTGTGCTTAGTTCAGGATCACATGGCCTTGGTATCATTTCCATCACTACAAATCTGGAATGGTCTGGTCAAAGATTAGTGCAGCTTTAGTTAAATTTTTCTTCACTAGCCATGGTTAATTGGATCATACCAGCCACTGGGAAGTGAAAAATAGTGAGATGTATGGTCAAAGTCCCCTTCTTCCAGAAACACTAAACACCATGTTTTGCTGGATTTACATCAACTCTATACGAGATAGGAAAAATCATGAGGTTCCTGGTTAAACTTGTACAACTGCTTCTTTTCACAACTACAAATGGTACAAAACCAGTAAAACAATCCAGGGAACTTTTTTCTAGGATCAATGAGCAAGGTCTCCTCTTACTTACACTAATATACTCTAAATGGCTTTGCAATGGTGTATGTATTTGGACAACAATTCTCATCTTCCACCTTTGAGATATGTAAGTAGCAACGGAACATAAAAACTTCCCAAATGTCTCATAAAGACGACCGATGTTTGGATAATCTCCACATTATTTTTCTTCTGAATATTGTCTCAAAACATGATATTTTTTCCTCTAGAACTTACTTCCAAACAGTCTTTCGTCCATTTGAAATGGGAAATAAGATTTGCAGAACAGAAAATAAAAGTTAGTGTTTCTGTGCTTGTATAAATACCAGTCTGATCAGAATACAGTATATTATTGGATTTTTAATTTTCTTTTGAAAAGACCAAGCTATGTTAAGCAGCCTTTAGCAAGCTGTCACAGATGAGACCAATAAGCGCATCCTGACTTAACACACATCAGGGGTTGCCAAGGATACACTGTCAGGGGACTAGGGTCAGGAGTCAAACTGACCAATATTGAGTAAATTACATTGGTTCAAATGATTCCCCCTGAGCTAGTAATGATATGGCATGCACATAGTTTTGCTCTGTAGACTGATAAATACTGCATTTGAAGGCTAAACAAGGAACAAAGCATGGAAAAATGATTCTCTATAGACTGCCATAAACATTCATTCACATTATCTTGAGATTAAAAAAATACTATCATTGAAATTATCTCTATTCCTTTCCTGAAGAAATGTAACAAAAGGACTAAGGCTTTTCACTTCAAAAAGCAAAACAAGCAATAAGCTAAAATAACTGGAAAGGGCAACATAGGCAAAAGGGACCAAATCACTTTTCATATTGTGCCCCTTGTACAGTCCTCTATTGATATGAAAGATATTACAAAATCATTACTAAATAGAACTGTTCATGACATCTTGCAATAGCTAGCACAATGAGATTCCTTATTTCCTCCCATACTTAAGAATACTTTTTTTTTTTTCCAGTTGTGAGTCATCTGAAATACATAGTAAAAGTTTTGTCCCAGATTTAAAATTAGGATGCCTTTCTGGATGCTTTTGACTTGAAGGTTCTGCCTAATACTTGAATTCTACTAAAACAACTTATGACAAATTCACTGTGCAGCAAATGAACTACACTGGCCTTGTGTTAATGTTTGAACTAACTTTAGGCAAGGTCTATTGGCAACTGAAAGCATGTGTATAAGAAAGAATCTGATGCTAACCAGCCAACATACCACACAAGAGCCTTTCTGATTTCTTCGAGGCCCAATGCGAGATGACATCTGTAAGATCAGCAAAGCTCAAATTTACATTTAGAACAGAAGTTTGCAAATGTGACATACTACTTCTCAATTAAAAATCTTATTTATTTGCTCATTGCTTGTATTGTATTGCTTCTTTTATAAATTCTTCTAAGTACGTCAAATAAGTATTAGGGAGAAGTATTTGACTTCTCCTTTCTTTTCATTACTTTAGTCCATATTTTTATTTCACAATCCTCATTTCCATCCTTTTTACAGTTCAGTATGTTTTTTCTATTATTAGCTGAATACCTTTTTTCAAGGCCACATTTACTATATTTTCTTCTTCAAGCTATCTTTCTTTCTCATTAATGCTTTTTCCCCTCCCCGATCCTCGCTACTAGCGAGCACAGACAGCAAATCTTCTCTCCACCTTCCATATCTGTGCCTCCAAACTAACAGATTTAGTATCTCTCAAAACAAGGTACTTTACACTCTGTCAACAATGCTTTAAAAATTGCTCTTGTCCCCTGTATGATGATTTTTGTCACCAATGGTTATATAATATTTGCATATACATGCACATATCATTGTTTGCTACCAAACACTCAGTACCGTGTTGTGAACAGATTTCTCCATTAACCTCCTGTCAGAAAATAACATAACCTCTTTTTCTCACAAATGCAAACGGTTTSAGATCCTGTCTCTCCTTTTCTGTCACTGCTTGGGTGCTGTGCTTTGAAGATAAACTTTACTGAAGAAATATAGAAAAGCGGCTGCTGCTCACAAGATTTATGATGTTCATGCTCATTGTTGTATAACAGTAGTCATGAGCACTCTGAACAAAGCTTACTGAACAGCCGACCAACTACCCATCCCTTTCTAATCCGATTTGTACCTCTGGTGTATTAAACATAGGAGAGAAAAAAGGTGGAAGTTTTRTTACGGACAAAGTGAGTCCTGGCACATCCACTTCCCTCATGCTAGTGGTTTTTTTTTTTGGCCTCAGTGAAACCTACCAACCAACAGATCTGTCCAAAAACCTTCTGGGGAGGAAGGAAAGAGTAGCAAGGGACAACTGCATGGTGTGGGGGCAAGCCTACAGTTACACCAGATTAGACGAGACAGATCCCTGTGGTCAAAGAGCAGTGGAGAAGTGCCTGCAGATACAGGCATTTAGAAATTGCCCAGGAGCTCCTCTTAGACATTAACTACTCCACTCTTTTTGGTGCAGCCACCAGAAGAGCAGAGGAGATAGTTTATGAAGCAGCGCAGTGAAGTGCTGTCTCTCTGCTGAGCGGAGGCTGCTGACTCCCAGACCTAAGCCGTGATCCAGTTTTTGTAGTAGCGGAAAGCTATGGATACTGCTTTTTGACTGAGGTGAAAACCCGTGACATCAGTTCTTTTGCTTTGCTGGGCAGATTTCCAGAGTGCACTTAAGTGTATTCTTCCAAGAACAGCCAAAACCAATTTAGCCCCTTTTCTAGGAAAACTCCTTTCTCCTTGGATTTTGAGCAAGGGGAATTTTTCTACCCTCAATTAATAGGATTACATTAAAATACAGTGGATATAATATATAAAAAATTATCAAGCAGCATCAGTGTAGAAGAACTGCAGGCAAAACTCCAGATTGCAGGCATAAAGGGCCATAAAGCTGAAAAATGCCAGATGCGTTTTCAACATTAAATCTTTTCATATTAATTTCATCTTGATCTGTGTATGCATCAGTTTTGCTTTTCCTGCTGTAGTCATCATGTGGACTAAACACAGGACTTAAATATGCATCAGAAATATCTACTATACAGCTCAGCAAAAGGAATAACTATAGCTCTCTCTCTGTATTTAGAACGCTTTTTAAAGGAATGCACAATGGTTACTTTAGCATTGACAAATGCTATTAAGAAGACGACATGCATAGGAGGTGAAAACTATGACAATGAAAGAAAGTAGGGAATAGGTATAAGATCTCATTCTACAGAAGAGCAGGGTTGGGTGCTTGGCTCTTGGGACTGAACAGATGCTAGAGTGGTTACTGCCCCATTTTTCACAGGTAAATCTGGCAATGCATTTCCTGAAATTAAGAAGTTTGGTTACCCTCACTACCCCTTATTGGGTAGGCTGGTACTTCTATGGCAGAGTGTTGTAAAGCCTGTCCCAAAATAAAAGCTTAAATGCAAATAACCAGTACACATTCAACGGTGGGAAGTTTGACGATATGACTGGGCAAACTAGTTTGTATCTTCCGAAACACCTGTGCATTACATTCTATAGGTAGTGAGATTAGGGAGGAATAAATATCACTCCAAATCCTACTTAATTCAGTGTTTCAGGAGAGCTATCACAGAACTACCTACAAAAATGATCTATGGTTCCTTTTCTGCTAGACCAATTGTGCAAGTGAGAAAGTAYGTTGCATAGAGAAGGGCACCTTATATTGCTTCATGAACTGAGCTCTGACTGATTATTTTAAGTACACTTGTTTTAGTCACATAAGCTCCACGTCCTACACTGATTACATTGTAATTTCACTGTTGATATCAATAGAGATGGTGACTTACGAGTGCAGTACTAAACTTACTCCACAGCAAATAATGACTGAGATTATTAATAAATCACAGCTCCATTTATACAAAGAAGGCTAATTCTTTATAAAGCGCACTACTTAAACTACGATTAGTTTATTCATGCTCTGGCAGCAGGATATATTGTTCTAAGAAGTGCAGTAAGATCTTCACTCAAGATTTAAACTGTTGCAAACAACTCCCTTTACACTTCCAAACTTGCACCACTGTTCATTTGTAATGCACGGCTCGTCTTCCTGGATAATGATGCTAAGGTCTCATTTCTCCGAAAAAGACAGGTGCAAAAGAAAGAACACTGAAGAGAGCATTGCAGAGTTACTCTATTCAAATGTCTTGAATTTGATGAGAGCATTGTTTTGCTAGAGGCACTATCTAGAAGTTAATTCAGTTAATTTGAAGGACTAACGTGAGCAAATAGCTGCTGCTCACAGAAAAACAGTATGAAAAATGATATAGTACATTCATATGCTGTCTGTGCAAATATCAATTTCTTATCACCTGCCACTTTCAAAAAAGATATGAGTTGCCTTGCACTTTTTCTGCTCATTTACTATGCAAGAATATGCACACCAAATCAGTTTGACTTATTCAATATCGACACAGCTCTATCCTTGATCAGCAAGACTAACTAGAATAACTAAGCACTGCCTCCTTTACAAAGTGAGTACAAAGCAAATGTGATCAAATAAAAATGGAAACCATTTATGAGTTTGCCTAAGCTTATAGAGACTGCACAAAGGACAAAGCGGTAGAAGTCTGTTGTCTTTCCAGCTTATCCTTTTGCTAGAATACCTAAAACCAACTTCCATATTCCCATTTTGCCCAATTAAAAAAAAGAATGCTTAAACAAAAAGGCCTAAAAAAGTATTACATACAAGGAACTAAAGTATTCATCCAAATACTGTATAATTATTTTTTAATATTGTTCTGGTTGGAATTTTATAAAAAGTAAGAAAGATAATACTTCACAAATTTGATCCTTTCAATGGATAAAGTCAATATTAGCTAATAAAGGATAGTATTTTCAAACTAGTGGAACCATCTTAGGTAGCTATGTTAGTTGTTTAAAAGCCTAATTAAAAAAAAATCATTCACTGTAAAGGAGAATTACACATTTAACAGCTTCATACTGTATTACAGAAAACAGTAGAATCTTCTAAAATCTCCCAATTTAAGGCCTCATTAACTTATGTAATAACTTGCATGGTGAATTCACAATGCTGTAGTTAAAGGTCAACAGGCATTTAGCATAAATGTTTAAAAAACATTCTGTAAGAGGCACCACTCCCCATTACATAGTTACAGCTAACTTGGGTGTTGCACTCGAAGTAGAGATTCAAACTAATTTTTGTATAAGAAATTTCTATGTGAAATGATGCGCACTTAAATTTCAGAACAAATTATCTCAGATTTTACAAGTGAATTGATGAGTTTAAGTTAAAATTAATTAAAGATGGATCTTTTAAGAAATACAGCAGTCACTTTTTCTTCAGAGGGCCAGAATCACTAAACAATAGAGACTTCAAAATTCATGGATACCAAGGATTTTCAAATTAGTGACCATTTTACCCATTACTTTTGTAAGAAAATTTCATCTTTTGGGACATTGGCTAGGTGAAATGAAAATGGGGGTGGGGGAGGCTTTGCAGGGAAAAAAAAAATTCTATAGAGAAAAGAGATAGCAAAGGAAAACGGAGCAGCAAGATGCTGTGGATACATGAAGGGCAGACTGAATGAAGAAACCCAGATTCATGTTTCTCATTTGTCTCTTTGCTTTTTAGCGTTGCTCTGGCAATAAAGGAGAAGTAAAGGCAATTCAGCTGGCCAATATGCTTTGGTTCTTAGGATAATCCAGAGAGGAACAGGACAGACAGAACCTCAGTGGTTACTGAGGCAACCATGTCAACCATTTTGGCTGTTCAGAATAACATTACTTTACTATAGATAAACTAACTTGATGAATAAAAGAAGATTAATAGTCCCTCCTAAATGCCACTTGTGAGACCACCTTAGGGATGCCATGTCCAGACTGGATTCCCCAGTTTATGAAAGACAGTGTCTTACTGGAGTGAGCCCAGTGGAGGGTCACTAGGGCAGTCAGGGGGCCGGAGCACAGGATGTATGTGAGAGGCTGGGGATATGGGCTTGAGGAGAAGAGAAGGGTCAGGGAGACCATATTGCTGTCTATTATTCTCAAATGGGAGAGTCCAGAGAAGATGGAGCCAGACTCTTCTCAAAGGTGTGTGGTGACAGGACAAGAGACAACAGGCAAAACTCTGAGCATGGGCAGTTTTTCTCACCATGAGGGTGGGTGACACTGGCACAGGTAGCCAAAGGAGATTTGACATCTCTGTCCTCAGAAGTGCTCAGAACTGGCCTGGACATGGCCCTGAGCAACTTGCTGCCACTGGACCTGCTCTGAGCAGGAGGCAGGACTGGGTGGGCTCTGGAGGTCCCGTCCAAGATAAATCCTTCTGTGACTGTATAAAGATTCAACTGAAGGCAAAATTAACTCATTTTCACTTATTGTTTCAATTTTTGGGGGGTTTTGATGCGGGCTCTATGTATCAATGTTTTAACATCATAATATTATTATATATTTAAAATTTCCTTCTCCTCTCCCCCTTCTGGAAAATGCAAAAGTAAATAAAAAGTCCCTATTCACAGTGCACACTCCTCACGGTGCACATCTCTGTAAAAAAGAAACATACACCGCCTTTGTGCATTTTGGAGGGTAATGCCGATCTGTGGAAAACACATTTGTTTCTTAGTTTCAAATACTGATAGGCATAATAATTAAAATGTACACTCACCCTGACTAGGACAAAGAAGGCACTGTTCAACCCAGGTCTCTAGTCCAAATATTTTTATCCTGGAATCAGGAATGAATAATCAAAGAACCTTCATGAATGTACATTCACATAAATCTTCCACCAAATAATTCTTAATAATGAAAAAAGTGAAAAGGAGCTAGATTTAGTGAGAAAATAATTTCCTGTTTATCATCAAAGCAAATGATCAGCTATCCTGAATAAGCTTCTTTAAAATTAAGAGAAGGTGATCTTAAAATTGTGAGATCAAAAAAAAAAAAAAAAAGTTGGGTTCTTTTTTATTTATGAAGAGAAGAAAAATTTGCAAAAAAATCAATCTATGTTTAAAAAATTCCCATGAAAAAAATTGATGATAAGTCCATCCATTCTAATAAAATGCTTAAATTCAATCAAACCAGTACTTCTGGAAAAGAATATTTTAACCACCAGATTTAATGATGTCTAGAATGTAACACATTTGCATGTTGTTATATAGTATCATAGTTCATATATATTTTATATTTATATTTTAACACTCTTATATGTTTACGATAGATTTTAGTGCTTGAACTGTTGATACAGGTCCTCCCCTCAGCCACTCAGAACTTTGCAGTGTYCAGCTGCCTGGGGAGATAGCAGTAGTGTCACAGCATCCAGTGTGGATGTGCCCAAAGCAAGAGTCATGGACAGCAAGGGAGGCCAGAAGAAGGGAATAGCTATTTTGCCTCAATAGACAGGCTCTTGTCAATCTCTAATGTGTCACATCAGGCCATTAAGGGATCTCTCTTCTCAAATACAGTCCATTGGAGTGAAAAATCAGGACACCAGTGAACGTCCTAGTGAGGAGACTGGTTTTATATGAGTAAAATAAGGAAAAATTCTGCAAATTTCAGGGCTACACTAAAGGAACTACATTCAAACATAGAAAGAAGCARAGAAACTTCTTTGGTTTGACAGGAAAGTCACATTTATTCTCAAGGAGCAGAAATCCTATGTTCTGCATTCTGTTATGAGCAGAGCCCATGAGAGTGTTGGAATGTAATGAGGGATGGCTACACATGAGGAGGACATTGGGTAGATCTACGTTCATGTTTTAGTTTGGCAGTGCACTTTTGAAGTTAATTTCTTGACTGCCTTCAGTTATTGTGCTTTGGTTTGCATTGTGGTGTGGTTAAAAATAACACGTGACTGGATTCTTTTCTGTTGCAACTCAAGTAAGCTAAATTTAGTGCTCTCCAGCTGCTACTGTGAATTCAGTCCACATGATGAGATTAGAGCTAATCCAAAATTAACTCATAAAAATAGGTATGAATATTGGGTCTTCAGTGACAGTTGCTTCTTTCTACACAGGGATCCACTTCTTTTTGCACTGATTACTGTAGAGACAGCTTTAAAGACTTGGAAACTACTGCAAATTTCCTCCCTCCCCCGGCTTTGGAAGTTGTGTGTAGACCAAACTGCCTTTGTCCAAATATATCCTCCTCGGCCCTCATATGATGTCTCTGGCTATAACAGCTGTTGCCCTGTTTCTACACAGATTTTTAAGTTTCTACAATTTTTCTTATCTGAATGATCAACTTAATATGTCACTTAAAGGAGATGTGTAACTGTTCCCTTTTCTGTAGAAAAGAATCATTCAGAAGAGCAGTAATTCAGTAAAAGGCTCCAAATTTGGACTCTCTCCTGTTCCAGGCAGTAATTAGTCTTCACAGAACAGAGGAGATGCTTTTGTGGAGGAAGAAATAGAAAAAATTACTCCCAGTTTCTATAGGAAATGGTAGCTTCTTTACCATGGGTTCTCTATAGTCTCACATAAATTGCTCTGGTAATGAAATGTTGTAATACTTTGTCTGGTGCAAGGCAGGCTAGACCCTCTGTGATGTTAAGGTTGAAATTTTGTGTGCCAAAAGCAAGCCCAGCAAACATTTCTAATATTGATAACCCCACAGTGGGGTGTTCCAAAACCACCCACACACCATTTGGTCACACACATTTATAGTAAATCTGCAAAACAACCCAGTACAGACCAGATCTGATTCTAAACTGCATCACTATGGCTTGGATTTAATATGTTTTTCTAGGAAAGCACTTAAGCAGATTCTCATGGCTGACTTACATTAATGAAACTTAATTACATGCATAATACACGTGCTTTAATGCTTACCCAAAGAAGGTTCCATATCATGATGATGGCATTTTAGTCCCTTATTCTTCCCATAATGTTCAAAACTCACAGTGCTCAACATGTATCATTTCCTTGTACTGTTCTTCACATTTTCTAAGTTTTTAAAGTAGTTAACATTTAATGATTATCTTTTCTTAGTCCTGAGTATTTTGATATGTTATGACGGATCCCCATAAGCCTTTTGTTTATTTTCTCTTAAACTCATAAATGGTTTTTTTTCAGGACTTCAGCAGAAATGAAATCATAAAGTCATTAACAAAAACCCACTTAATTCACCAGAAATATATAAGCAACATTACATTCTGAATTAAAACAAAAGCCATGAAACTCAGACAAAACAAACAAACATACCTGGCTTTAGGATTTCATATCTTATTAGGGACACATCTTGATTAGAGTAATTTGCAAGACTATGAGGGCCTGCATAAAACACTTAACGAAGTATCTACAGACTATAAGAGTCAGTTCAACCTGAGAGCTCCATGGCAACCTGTTTTTTGCACAGTTGAAATCAATCTCTTCACATTACTTCAGAAGGGATATTTCTTGATGATTGAAAAAAATTAAAATTCTGGCAAGAARAAGAACTAAAATATATCATATGCTTAAAGTACTACCTGTCAGTTGCTATATACACATATTTCGATAATGACCTTGGGTTGGGGGATTTTTCAGGTATCGTTTGCTTTTTATACACACACACACGCACACACATTTTCTTGCTAAACTGAAAGGAAGCTTTGTAATCTTCCATATAACATCTGTGTTTTTTCACCTCATAGTTAGGTGAGATATTAATTTCTTGAGTAAAGGGGATATTACAGCGGCTTGGCAGAGAGATGTCTCAGCAGCAGGCAAAAAACGAATACTTGCCTAAAAAAGTGTCAAAATGTGGATGTGCCTCCGATAATTTAAAAAATAGAAGGTGATAAGTTGAAAATGTCAGGTAATTGGCAGACAGATAGAAAGTTAAACTGTGTCCTCAGTGAAGAAAATTAACCAGCAGCTGCCAGCAGAGGCCCCAAGGTCATCTGAATGTCAGAACCAAGTAAGGGCCAATCATTCAGAAGGGGTTCGCTGCTGATATTTGCCCTCCCTGGTCATTTTCAGATCTCCCAGGAACTGCCCTGAACTACTGCCAACATGTGTTCATTTCTAAAAATTACACAGATTGTGATTTATTACCCATCACGCTACAAAAATCCATTGTGAATTAAATCAGCCCTTTGTTTAAATTGCTACTCTGCAATACGTATCATATCATCATAAATGACATTGAAGTTATAATCTACAGTAGTCTGCTTCAGCCACTGATAAGGCTCCACCAAGGGACGATCAATACTTACTATTCATTTTTGAAATTATCTTCACATTGATCCCTGAACAAGCGCCAGCAACACAGAGGCACAGTGCCTTTAATACAATAATTATATAAAGGTTTACAGGCTCATCCTCCCAGCCAATAAAAGCTGTCAGCTGGCAGGGACAGTTACAATCCCATAATCCATCAAAATGCTGTTCTCTGACCTATGGGCTTCTGGGCTTTCGGTAGACCTCGATAAACATGCTTATAGAGGAGAGAATAGCAACAAACACTAGCAAGCAAAAGCATCAGATTCATATTACCGACTACAAAAAAATATCTCTTAAAGCACATCACCCATTTTATCAGAGCAACAAAGAGGTGCATTTTTATTGTAATTCACCAGAGAGTAAGTGACTGGATGTGTGTGTATATTCTCACACAAATTCAGTCTGTTCTTTTCAGCAGGTGACTTTGGATCAAATTATAAACTGTAATGAAATAAGCTCATGGAACTAGTATCAGATATAGCTAATTTAGAGAGGAACAGCTAAGCACTCTCTACACAGAAAAACAAAACTACTAGAAGTTTGAAAGTAAAATACTGAGAGCCTAAAAGGAAGCTACTATCCAGGGGCAAATGAAAATCCGGATTAAGTGGATTGTGAATGACTCTGTAGCATTCAGCCAAGATGCCAAGCTATTTTTTTTTGTATGTGTGAATTTGTATTTTCACACAGATGGGGCTAAACAAATCAGTTTATTTATTAGTTGAGCTATACAAGTTCAAATTTTGCATATCAATTGAAGCTGTATAAAAGAGGGGAGTGGTTATTTTATAAGGAAAGCGTTTGGTGAAACTGTAAAGATTTACTCCAGCCACGTACTTTCCAATGATTCCAGAATAAAAATAAGGTAACATGGATTTGAGGCAGAAGGCTTAAGGAAAAAGAAGGCAGAAAAGAAAATTTAAGATATGGAACAAACAAACAAGCAAAGAAAAGAAGAGAGACAGCAAAGAACAGGAACTGGTACAATGCTAGAATACTTAATGATGTATAACGTCAACACTGCTTCTTATGTTATTGTCTGCCACATCAGTTATACCCCTCTTTTACTGATCCCATTGTCAGCTTCACAGTATTATCATGTACACGAGAAGCACAGAACCTGGCTGGGATTAGCAGGCACAATTTGCGTTTTAAGTTCATCCTTTAACTGCCTTATTTGACTTACAAGAATACTGATTAACAGCTCTCTATTTGTTTTTCCGCCACCTGAAATTATGTTGAAAAAAATAAGAAAGCATTCCCGTGGTACAATTCTGATGTTTGGTAAGGCGAAAAGAAAAATTGAATTTTTACGTTTTGCAGCATTATATAGAATTTCTGTAGGAAAGAGGTGCAATTTCTAGAGAACTTTTCCTGGTTACTTTTGTGGTTTGGGAAGTTTTTGGTTTGTTTCCAACCAATACAGAAGACATCCCACTATGGTATGATTTGACTTAACTCCAATGTTTAAGTGCAACAAGTGATATTTACCAGYCGAGAACATTGCCTGTGACTTGACTTTCAAAGCTACAGAGCACACATCAAATGATTTTAATGTCAACAAAGCAGAGTCATAAAGCTGATGCAAGCTGAAGGTAACTACAATCTAAGGAGGAATACAGCAACATTTTAAATCTCTTAATTCAGACCTTAGTGTTTACATTAAGTATTTGATAAAGCAAAATTCTTTCTTAGAAAAGGAAGTTATCTCTTTTTTTTTTTTTTTTTTTGTTTGTGATCAGTGGTAAAAGGATTTTATTTTTTTCCTTACCTACAGAAATTATTGTTCGTTAGTGTGAAATACAATTTAAGTCATGGCATTCCTCCTTTGAAGTACTACTTTCTTCTAATTGTTTCAAAGACTAATGTATGCATATGTTTAAACTGTACAAAAAGGCTTTCTCCACTGATAGTGGTAGAAGATGGAACAGCTGCCACCCATTAACATGCAACAGTAACCAAAGTAATGTTGTGCMATAAAAACAGATCTCTTCACAATAAAAAAGTGTGCAGTGGCCATTGTGAGGTCAAGTGTGTTGCCCTGATTCTCTAACAACTTTCATATATGCAAACTTTGGTGGCCTATTGATAACTACTAATTTTGCTCTCTGTTCTTTTAGAGATGGAAAGGAAAATAATGTTTTCTTGTGTGATCTTGGAGAGTGCATCAGCTTGTTCTCATAAGCACAAAGCATCTTGTATCTTAAAAAAAAAGTTCCCATACAGAATAACAGCTCTAAAATACCAGCCTAATTGTACCTAAATGACTACAGCAATATCCATAGCCTTAACTGTCAATGCTTGGGTCTTAAAGTTAATATGGGTTAAATCTTGCACAGGATTGCCTATACTTGCTAAATTACTCGCCCCAAAAAATGTTCGTGATCTCACATTAGTCATATACCTTGGATGACACCTGGATCACCCCATTCCTTTCAGTGAGTTTGCACAGGTAAGACTGATTAGCACTCTAATTGAGAATTAATAAACACTCCAGTTAATGACAGTTATAGAATTCCCATTGCCCCTTATTGATTGCACGGGCTTTGCAGACTGGCAATAGACCGTAAAAGAAAAACCACCATACCTACATAAAAACATCCCCTTCCCAAGMCCCACACATTTTAAAAAATAGCATACAACATATGAAGAAAATACAGAAAACTACTACTGCACTAATATTACTTAATTCTAAGTCATATATAACTTTGGTCTCAGGCTTGGACTTCCTCTCCTATCAACAAGCTCTTCCCATTTCAGTAGCAACTGAACATGTATGTAGGAGTTAAAGACCTATATTAATTCAACGCTCCACCTCCCTGCCAATGCAGGATTCTTCCCCACAGTGCATGTAGGCAATAACACATCTAAAGAAGGACAAATTATAAAATCAACCCACCATAATTTGGGATTTGTCATCCAGTTATGTGAAAAGACTGGAGTAATTTACCAACATAAAGATGGTCTCATACAGTGTACTGTCGACAGCTAGTATTGTAATGATAATGAAGCTATCTCTGTAGAACTGACACAGATGCATAAAGTGGTTTTTGAATCTGATATTAGCAACAGACACTCAAAACAAAATTGAAATATTCTTATACATTTAAAGGATTAATATAAATAGGTCTTTAGGAATACAAATGCTTGAAGCTTCAACTTCAGTAGCGATGTTCTAAAATGAGACAGTAAAACTTTGCTTTTTGCTAAAGCTTCTTCAGACAAAAGGGGTTTGCAAGAAATTTGAGAATCCAAAAGCAACTGATTTGGACATTTTGAGGTTATAGCGTGATGGCACCATAGTGATATTTTGAACTATTACATCTGAACATGGTGTAAAAAAATGCAATATTTGTGAAAGAAAGAGACACGAAGAAGGGTCAGCTAAAAAAGTAAGTCAAGCTAGGTACACCAGAACAGACACATCTTTGGTTTAACCCCGTCAGGGCTCTTAGAATATTTGTTATATGACAAATGGGAGATTAATCGCTAGCTTAATAGACCTTTCAAGTACCATTGACCTATATGAACAAACATAGTAATATAAAAAATAATTTAGACTTATCTTTGGCATACTAAATAAGATATAATCAGCTCATGCTTTAGGGTACTATTTCTAAAACAGATGCACATAAAAAAAATATTTTCTAATACATCRTTAGTGGAGCTAATGGATAAATTAATTGATGAATAAATAATCATAGTGCATAATTATTATTTTCAAGTTACAGATCCTATGTAGCATTCACATTACCATATAGAATTGTGAGTCTCTTCTGACACCATGATATCATTTTCTAAAACCAATAATTGAAATTTATGTTTAGAGAAGCAAAGACAGGACAGAAAATTATTTCACCATTAACAGAGCCATCATAGCAGGTAGATGTGGAAGCTGGAAGTTCAAGAGAAAACAGAGCAGTCTAGAGACAGTTTTTTAGCATAAAGAAGAGGCAACTGTCAAAGCCCTAACATTAAACCAACACATGAGGAAGAGAAAAAGGTAAAGATCTGCACAGGAGAAATAATTATTCTGTCAGAGATAGCAGAATGATCAAGAAAAATAAATTAGGTCCTCCATAATGTAGATAAACAGGTGTGGCTTTTGTAAGGGGAATACACTGCCATCTGTTAAGTGAAAGCCATGTTTTAATGGTTTGCAGCAAGAGTTTAAGTAAAAGCAATTTAGTTAGTAGAGTTAGTAACAGAGTTTAATTTGCTTATAGAAGGACAAGAAGACAAAGTTGCATCATTAGAAGCAGATAATTAAGAAAAAGGCAAGAAACAAGGTTAGAAATATGATTTTAAAAAGCTAACAAATACTGGCCTTGTGTTTTGTTTTTAATTGACAATCAAGAAAGAGGAGAATACTGCACTGAGAAAAGAGGTTTGGTAAATTGTTGGAAGACAAGAGCAGACCACTAAGAAATTAAAATATAACAATAATTCAGAAAAAGGAAATATATGTTCATCCTTGTACCACTGATTTCATGAGGAAGGGGGAAAGAGATGACAGAAAAAAGAAACAAAGGGTAAGGTACGGTTGATGGTTTCAAGTGTTAAGCTCCAGTCTTCAAACAAAACAGCAGTTGTGAGCTAGGCAGACCAAATATGGAGATTTGAGGAGGGGAAAAAAAAAAAAAATTAATCACCTTTGCAAGCATAGTGGTAATTTTAAAGTGATCCAGTGTTGAAGAGTGGAAAATAGGTTACAGAAACCAGTACTGAAGTTACAGTACTGTATGTGGGATCCCACTGTTCCCTCTGAAGAATCACAGCTGGACCTCGGTGGCAAGGCATTGCAGAGCTGGCCGGACAAGGGATCATCCTGCTTGCCAGAAGGTATCCTTCTTGCTCAAGCTGGGCTTCCACTTTAAATTACTGTCATTACATGTGGCACAGCTATTTAGGATTCTGCAAAGCAGGTTTAAAACCATGAAAACACAGTGTGCATCCAGGATCTTCTAGGAGCGACTACAAACTGGTACAATTCTGTAACAGAGAATAAGGAGAAAACTGACCTTCACGTGTTAACAAGACCAGGAGATATGTGACCAGCAAGACATGATTAAGGCAAAATCCACGTTTCATTCACAGACTGCCCAAGGAGGTTTAATCCATCTGGAAAGATTTTGTTTTAGGAAGAAAATAACTAGCAGAAATGCAGGTGGAGGAAGTAGAATATGTTTTTATGCATATGCAGTGTAAATCTACGCAGGATCCAGCCTATGCAGGTCCTAGAAGTGGAAACAAACTCAAGGGAGGAACACTCCAAAGCATGGGAGGGAAGTGGTGAAGGGGTGAGAGCTGACAATGGCTTTTGAAGGTAGATGCGAACAACTGGGGGGGGGGGAAAGTCATGTACCTCCTGTTATTTTTTATCATTTCCAGATGAATTACTTGATGCACTCCTCCATATCCAGGACAAGAAGAGACTAGGATCCATGGATCAAGGCAGTAATCCTTGAGATGCAGGACGTTTTCCAGGATTGGAAATTATATTGTAAAGTACTATGGCCAGGATAGCAGAAGGTGAGCATGAAGATGGCTTGAAGCCCTGTTTAAGGATGTCTAACTGTATCTTCATATTTTACTGTCTATTCAGTTACTAAATCCCATACCCTGTGCATGTGTAGTAAGAGGCAAAAACATACACAGAAGGTCCTACTTAGGCAAGAATTTTTGGCATATATATTAAGAAAAATACAATCTTTATCCCCAACTGCCATCTATTGTATGGATTTTTAAATCTTTAAGGGTATTATTCACCTAGGACTCATGAAATATATGTATATATGCACACCACGAAATTCGGAAAACAAAAAAACTAAGTATCTCTGAATATTGGGCAGTTCCTGCAGTCAAGTCTGTTTTGTCCATGATGTTAACTGATGAGCGATCTCTCTGTCTTTATCTTGACCCACGAGCTTTTCCATCTTACTTTCTCCTCCCATCTTGTTGAGGAGGGGGAGTGGGAGAGTGGCTGGGTGGGCAACTGGCAGGTGGCCAAGGTCAACACCATAGTGAACTGCTGACATCATAGACCATATATAACTAGCAAATTATGTTCTGTTTTATCTTGATGAAGAAAAAAAATCCTGTCATTCAACATTAAGCAAGTCTCAGTAACATAAAATGTAATAGTTGCTTTCATACAAATTTGAGCTGGGAAAAATCAGACAGACAGAATTTATTGCCAGTGCAGATAGGTTCCTTTGACCTTCTCCTGTGTAAAGAAGCCGAATGCCATTTAAATAAAATTAATCTCAACAGTCCTGCAAGTTCCATCATCTGCTGTGCATCAAAAACTTTCAAAGGTAGAATAAGATACCATTACCAAGGTTTGGCTGAGTCAGTTTATTGCATCTTTGCCAAGTACAGATTTCCTACAAGAGCTTGGTGCTTTTAGTTATTCAGTAGAAAAGGGTTGGTACTAGACAGTTTTTTTATGAGATGTAAAGGTACGGGAGGGTTTCAGGAATCAGTCTGATGAGCTTCCAAGGTAAGAAAGTGAAAAGTTTTCCAGAAAGGCTGCACAGATATGACTATGGTTTAGTTAAACAGAATCTGTACATCTGCTTCTGAATTAGGCACTTTGTAAACGTGTTTGCCACTGAAGGACTCCTCAGAAGAGCAACCTAAAAAGTAGCAGTCGCCTGAAGGCCACATCCAAATAAACTCCCAGCAGCACTGTGCAGAATTTTGCCCTGGGGACCGCTTGTGTAAGTTTAACTCAAATCCTATTTCCTGGATTTGAATCAAGTACAAAGAGTATATTCCTTGGATGCCTGTCTTTGCAACACTATATCCTCAGCTATATTCAAGACATTCTGTCTATAAATATCAATCACAATCACTTTTTTATTGCCATTATTACATTGATCCACAGTTTCCTATACACAGTTCTGACAACTGATTCAATATACAACTCTATATTATGCATTTGAGAAACAAAAACACTGCTCTCTCTTGCTCCGTCTAAAGCGTACAGAGTGGGATACCTACAATCAACAAAATGCTTATGTGAACTCCAAATGACTTGCTCTAAAGCAAGACTGCTTTGGAGATATGCAACGTGATGTTGCCTAAATCTAATGAAAATATCACACCAGATCAAATACTAAAATGCTAAGCTAATACTTTAACTGTACATATAGCAGAATGATATTCAAGTAATTCAATCCGTTGCTAAAGGACACATTCTTTCAGCATCTAGTATTCCTATAAACAGGATGTGGAATCAGGAGAACACTTATTTGGAATTACTAATTACTATAGTAATTGCACGCTTGCTAAAAAAGGAATACACTACATAAATTTGCTGAGCACTTCGTAACTTAACAGCTTTCCTTTTCCTACTGTTATCTGAACTGAAATTCATTCTTTTCAGCATCCAAAGAGCTATCATTTTTTTGTTGTTAAAGACTAATTTAAACAAAAATAGGTTTAAAAAAAGGTAATATTAAACAGAACAGTTTAGTAATACCCACATCTTCTGACCAACGTGATATAAATAGTGGGTAATTGTTACAAAGGTGTATGCTGGTTTACATACAGCCAATATTAGAAGGAAATTAGTTGCACCTTCTCCTGCTGTAACATGCTTTAGAAGATTGCAAATATTTGAAAAGAACCAGGGCTTTGTGGATAGGATGTTTAGCTATGAAGTAGTAGTGAAATGACAGCGTAAAACCCCTATTGTAAGCTCTTGCCAGGATCACAAATGTGAGTGATTATTTTCCTTATCTCTCTACTTTTTTCACAGCCAATTCTAGGGTATCCATACATTCATTTCCAACCATTTTTTTATCCTGTTTTAACTTGACTTTTCTTCAATATCCATAACAAAAGCAATACATCACTTGCAGAGTGCTATCCAAGAAGTTGATTATGGAAAATTTGAAATAAAACTGTATCCATTCCTTCTGTTTTGGTATTTATAAAATCTTTAGAGGCCAAAAGTTCATTCTACAGAGTTAATATTTTAAAACACATATTCTAAAGATTTTTCCAAAACAGTTGGAGGAATGTATTGTTCATGATGGGAGCAATCAGGGGACATGATTGACATATGGAATTGAAAAAAAAAGGTGAATAAAGAGGTACACAAACTATAGAATGCACTTTCTTGTACAGGAGCTTTGCCCTTTGTAAGATTCAACAGTATTCTGTACAGCATCAATGTCATGTCAACCATCCTTCACATTTATGGAAATACCTCTACAATCTTGATATGTCCACTTAGACCACTTGGAAGATGCTAWACAAAAATAAAGGTTGCTCAAACTGCTAAGGGATGAAAATTTGTTGAACAATTATTGTAGATAGTTTAACTGAAAATGACTAATAAGTAATGGTTATTTTTCTTAAGTGAAATGATAGTCTCTATACACTTTACAATTATTTTCATATAGAATATAGTACATAGTTTTTATACAATATAAATGCAATGCAGAGATAGGGACTTTATTTTCTCAATTAGGATGTGAAGTAATATGAGAAGAAATGGTTTGGACAGGACTTTAGCAGTCATAGTAACACACATGAGGACAAACACATCAATTGCAAGTCTTTGGATTACAGATTTCAAACAATAGAGGGCTCCTTCCCAGAAACTGCATTACTGAATACACACAGACATCTCTCACTAATTTGTTGTCTCAACCGTGTAGAAGAGTCTCAGTGTATGCTTCTAGGTCATTATAACATTAGATGATATCTCATATAAATGTTAAATGACAGTCACATAAGGACATATATGAAATACTAAAGATACTCTGGAAACTTTCTCTTGTATTTTTATTTAATTGCTTTCGACTTATAACAATAGAAAAGTACTGGGCTGTGGAAGAACAGCACTTGCCCGAACAACAGACGATGTATCTATTATCTCACTTCCATGAAGGTCATCGACCTATGACAGTTGGAGTAGCAGAAACATTAGAAATCATGTGCAATTTAATCTTTACACAAATAAAGGAAAAGTATCACAATGCCTGAATAATGAAGAGTCTCTCAGAGAAAAAGAAAAGTCTGTCCCTGAGGATATTCTTCATTTTCTTTCCTGAACTGTTCCAATGCGTTCACACTATGAGATTCACTCACTGTGCTGACACACGTATTAATAGTATTTTGGCTGGAAGAGTGTAGATGTTCTAAAGTGATTGCAAAGTGCAGCTGTGACTCAGTTGTCCTTTCATTCATTCATTACTTCTCCATGTCAATTCTTGGAGACTATTGTTCACCGAGAAACTGTCATCAGGATTGAAATTAACTGTTTTTTCTCCTACTTCAGGCAAGAGTGTTTTTATGTTCCCTGCTTTCCAGAACATGCTGCCTTATCTTTTACAAGGTTGGTGATGAAAATATTATATCCGTTCCATTTGAAAATAAACAAACATCAGGAAAATACGGAGAAGTGTACACAACAACAGAGGATAACCTATAAAAGTATTTTCATGTTATYAGTCTATATTCCTCTTCTGATAATTTAGAAATCAAGCAAGCAAAAATAAAACACTTCCTATTGCAGTTCCCAGTAAGCTAATATCTAATGATGGATAACAATACAAGTTTATTTTCTGTTCACTGAAAATGACTCTATGTCTTCAAGAAAGGAATGAGAAAAAAATAATCAAGAGTCAGAAGAGGTCAGCTGTTTCATCTTGTTGTTATTTAACTGAAAATAAAGGGTATAAAAATTATTTTTACTAAAAAAATGCTGCTGTTGACAAGCTGCAAACAACCTGAATTCTCCATTGGTCTATCTTTAACAATGTTATTAGATGAAGACTATGAAGTTTTTTTTTTTTTTTTTAAATACTAGGCTGTAGTTTCTGGAATATTGCGGGAAAGACCTACTTCCCCTCAGAATCAGTACTCTATTTTTCAGTGGAGCTTTCTGTCTCTGTATGTAACTTAACTCACTTTCGGCTCCAAAAATGGAAGCCAAATTGTCTTTACATTTTAGAAGATTTCTTTATTATTCTAATTCTTTTTGAGAATGACACTACAGAGCTCTATTTAAATATACAACTGCTGTTCTTTGGAAGGAGAAGAAGATTTCAAAATTTTGTTTGTATTTAAAATGGTGACAAGAACTCAAAAGTTGGAGATTGTTTAAGCTAAGAAGTCAAAAGGTATCATGGAGGTTTTTATGTTTAAATTTAACATTAAAAAAAATCAAAATAAAACATTTCAACACAATGAAAGCAAACAATACAATTTCTATTGACAGCTGAGTCAGTGTTTTCCAATGAAACATTATTATTTCAGAAAAACATCAGCCTAACAGAAATTTTTAAATGTATTTAAGAAAACTACTATTTTTCAAAATATTAATTAAAAAAATACATCTCCTTCCATGATAAATCAGACTTTCACATTTAAGACAATTGAGGGTGATCTTCTGCTAACACAAGCTTTTCCATTGTTCTAGAACCTGAAGGCTTGGAGAAGAACCGCCATTTTATTCATCTAAATTAAAGTATACTGCTTTTCCACTTAGAGAAGGAGATGGAGAATTTATTCTCTTTTATTCTCATCACTGTGAAATTAAGTTTTGATACAAAGAGGGGAAAAGAGGAAATGTGACAATTCATTAATAAATTATAGCAGTGTTTAGAAAAGTTCCAGGTTTTGCCTGAAGTGTTCCTTGAAGGTGCCTTTCAGTGAAAGTACCCACTCACTACCTGAAATAGATACATCCTTTAGTACAGTTGTTTGTCTCCATGAGCATGTTGGGCCATGGAGTTATTATATCTAACTTACATGTTTGGCTAATTGTAGTGATACAACTGGAGCATGAAAGAACGGCATTTCAAAAAAATTAAAGGCTTCATTTGTTATTCCAAGATAACAAAACTTAAACTGCTTCATTTGTTTCCAGATAAAATATTGTGGATGAAAGTATGGTTGCCACTGTATAGGTCCAGGAAGGGCTGAAAGACAGAGCTCAAGGAATTCATTCCCCTGGCCAAAGGCTCCTACGGATATTCAGCTATAATATGTGGAGTCCATGGACTCAGCACCATGGACATGTTCATATTCTGCTCAAGTAGGTGGAGGCAGCAGCAGACATGCCTTGCCCTTTGTGCTTGCCTTGCCAACAGGAAGCAACATCACAGAAGGAGCTTTTCTTAAATCTGTACTCTGCAGACAAGCCAGTGCCATGAATCAGGACACATGGCCAATGCTTTAAAAAACGTTCACCCTACAAGTTTCAGTTACATCTCCAGCCCYGGAATTTCTGGGGGAAGAGACAAAATGTTTGTATTAACTACACAATCAATTTAATTTTCACACACAACATGTTTACTCTCTAAAGAAAGAGGAGCAGTATTTTTTCTACTTCCAAMGATATATTTGTGTAGCCAAACATCCTAATCTCTTTAGCTTTCCTTGGGAAAAAAGGTGTATACATCAGTTTTCCCAGCAACTCTACTGCAAGGAACATAGCTTGATCATATAACCTAAAATAGAAGATGAAACTAGCATCAACTCAAATAGGCATAGCCCAAAACTTAAAGGTATAAGCATACAAAATTTCATTTGATAATATGAATTTTTTATTTTAATCCTTTGCTATTCTGGAGATAGTACAATGAAGAAGTAATCTTCATAGTGCCTTACTATGAATTCCTAAGGAAAATATTTCTGGTTTGGTTTCCTGTAAGAAAAAATGTATTATGGATAAGGGCAGAATGCAAGGAATACTATGACTCAGGCAGCAATACAGTAGACAGTGATGAGCTTACCGTTCTAAATAGAAATATCAAGAACATAACAGTCAATCAYGCTCTAAATCTATAACTATGCATGTTCCCTCATTGCATTTGCTGCGTGACCTCGTCTCTCCTTGACACATCTCAACACTCAAATCAATGATGATAGACATCAGGGACTTGTGGATTCTCCTGGGATCACACATTTTATGTAATATTTTTGATTACCTAATTACAACTTAATCCTATATAAAAAAGCATTTAAGGATATTCCCCTTTCTATTTCTCTATTTTGGTCACCTGTGGTGCATATTGTATATCTGCTGCTTTACCCACCAACTGCAAATTTTGCAGTTAGAATAAGGACATCATAGGTTTTCACATAAATACTTCTGATGTACAAATTTTGATGCAGAATCTAATGAGGAGATTTTTACTTCAATTTTTAACAATTTTTCCCCAAGACTCCATTTTTTTGTAACAATTCACTCATTTATAGAAAGCAAGACAGTTGTTTGCAGTTTAGGTGTAGAAAGGGATAATATTCTGCTGCTGCTTTGGACTGCCAGTATGATCATCTAAATGAAGTATCTAAACTATACAGAAGGAAGAAAACAGTTTTCATTCAAACTCAACTTTGCAAAGTCTGTTTTCCTGTTTTTTTTCAGCCATTTCCATGACTTGTTTTCTAAACCTTACGGAGGTTTGTTATTTATTTACTGCTCAGTATGAAGACCCCTTTACAACATAGTAGGCAGAAATCAAGTATACTAACTAGTACTAAATGTAGATGCCTAGGCCAACAGGTAGGAACAGATACAAATGGAACAGCTGAAGCCAAAGTAATTAATTTTTTGTTGGTTTTGACTTTTTGAATTGTGACACACCATTTCATTCCTTTTATTTTCTCAGCACACAAATTTACTGTTATATACCTGAGGCAAAGGACAACATACCATGTAGTTAATTGTCACCATGTCAATTATGCATGAAACAAACAAAATAATTTAATTAAATTTGCAAGTTTATAGCAAATTTAGAAAAAGTGTGGGGAATCTTTCCTATCACTGAATGCTCTAGAAGGCTTGTATTTTTTAATCTTTTCCTCTCTTATGGAAATCATACATGCAAGCTATTATATTTCAGACCATTTTCAGAAAAAGAAAAAAAAAACCAACATAGTTAAGGGTTTGAAACACAGCATTCATACATGATTTATGTGTAGAAACTAAGGATTACAGACTTAAGTATCTTATCATATTCTACCTACATAACAAGGAAGGAAAGTTACACAGCTGATAGGGTATTGAAGCAGGAAACCTGGAGAGAAATTAAAGCCATGCAGTTAATAGCAAAACTTCTATAGATTTAAGAGGGTCCAAAAGCTTGTCTCAGAATGTGTTGCTGGTTTGCCACTGCCCTAAGCTTATGTTTTCCCATATCAAAGCATGGATTTAGAATGGCCTGGAAATGAGAAAATCTTGATGCTGAAACACTCATTTCACGTGCTTGAGTTCAGCATAATCAGAGAAGTGGCAGATGCCAAATTGAACAGCCTGGATTTAGGATGCTCCTGGTACAGAGAAAACCTATTCTATGTCCCCAAAACACATGGGAAACCCACAGAAAATTTATACAACACTTTGCACAGAGTGGACAGTTTTACTTCCTGATCCTGCAAACTGTGTCTAACAATGCTTATGAATATTCCCATTTAAGTCAATTGGATTATTTACATGCATTAAATTAAGCACATATATAACTGTTTTTCAGATAAAGGTCTTAATTACTTTTAAGGTATYGAACTATTTTTCTTCAGACTTGACTCAATGAGAGCTATAGATCAAGTCTAGCTAGAAGTTACTAGCATTATCCGGGTTTAGTTATCCACCAAAAATGTTTCTGACTAGGATATAAAAAGAAAATATTTTCACATTCCCTCATGATTAGAAAAAGTATTTTCAAACAATAATTTTACACATATTTATCAAGTAATAACTATTCAGATAAGACTGTCTTTTATACAAAATAGGAAATGGGTTTCAGAAATGTGCATCTCAAAGTAAAGGTAGAAGTCATTCATTCCTTGTTTATTCCCTCATGATGTATAACTAAATAGGACATTATTATTTTTTAAGTAATATCCTCTTTGCATCTGAGGAAGGAATAGAGAAGTTTAAGATAGGTGACCGGGAAAAATTACTCTTCAGATATTGATAACTGGAGGAATGACAACAGAAGAAATAAGTACAGTAAGAATTTAAGAAAATGTCGGTATTCCTAATATAAATATAATAACATAATAGGAAAAAAAAAACCACCTTTGAGATGCTCTCTATACTCTCTATGCATGCTGTAAGTAAAACAATAAAAGAAAGCAACATTCTCCTATTGTCTGCATTGATCTTTTAAAAAATTGAACACTTCCACTATTAAAATTAAACATCATAGCAGCATGAAAACATGAAGATAAGTATTGAATCCTGTTAATTCTGAGATGACTTTGGTCAGTTCCTTTATGCAGCTGAAAATGGCAAATGATTTTTTTCTGCACATCTCTGTCCAAATCGGAGTGCTCACGTGGGTTTAGCCACTGATTCAAATCCCAGCAGACACTGAGACAAAACAGGCACTTGCTTCCTATTTTATTAAAAGGGCTGGTGTGATCCTGTTGTGTATAATAAGATACACTGTAGGTGCAGTCCCCAAGTACTTCTGTCAGGTCAACGCGCTGAGTGTCACCACACCCATTCTGTTCTTGAGCATTTCATTTTGTGCCTATTTTCTGTTAAAGTGCCTTGAACATACCTGTTTCAGTTCAGATGGTTTTCAGAACTCCAGCAACTTTTACACCTACTTCCACAATTTATTTCTACAACACAGAAGACACAGGTTGATAAATAAAATGCAAGCACTATGTTTGAGGAAAAGAGAATTAAACTACTAACGGGTTACTTTTCAAAGGCTATAAATATTCTAATAATTTCTAAAATAAAAAGCCCTGTACCTCTATATTTTCCTCACTAGTGTTGACAGCACACATCAGGTTCCTGACTCCTAATGTGGTACAGTTAATAAGGGTTCTGGTAACATTCAACTCTGCCATCAGTGCAGTACTGGGCATAAAGTTCATCTATGAACTTAATCCAGTGAGATGTGTGTTAAAAATCCTCTACAGCTTTATCAGRTAACTTAGTCACATTCATCATGATGCATAAATTAAAATGAAGCTGTGAAGCAAAATCTAACAAATTAAAGGAATACAAACCTCAGTGGAACCCTAAGAAAATCAACTTGCAGAATAGACCTTCCTAACAGTGTTCTAACTATATAACACAGCATATAATTCAATTACAACATTTTCTGTGTTTTATGAGCATGAATAAACAAACCCAGAAAGTAGCAGAGCTTGTAATTACTTAAATCATATCCATTTATTTCTGAAGTGTTCCTTGTACCTATGAGAAAAAGAACCCTCCCTGATGAATAAAATCCCTTTGACTTTGCTGGGATCAGGTTATTTCCCGTTTGGTTTCTGTTACCTAAATGTAGATCTAGACATAAGTAGCAGGTTTTTTTCCTCCCCTTTACTTAACATGTGTTTTTCAAGTCTATGCTGAGACTGCAGGCAAAAACTGGCCTTGTCTTCAAAATCAAAAAGGATGCCCTCATCATAGGTGTATTTTCCACATGTTGCAATTAAACTCTAACGCTGAAATTAATAACTAGGGGAAAAATGACAGCCCTTAACTTTTGAGGAAAGCCTTGAAAAAAAACATGGAACAAGTCTGCTCAGTGTCCATCTGCATGTCAGTTTGCTCATGGATAAAGAGAAGAACAGTAACCTAATTCTTTACAAAGCTTTTAAGTGCTAAACTAATCACTTAAAGTTTAAATGATAAAATATAATGCAATAGCCCATGAGCTGACCTATTTTGGCTCCAGGCATGCATAGATGTTAGGGATTTTGTTAGCGTTAACTGAGATATAATGACTATACTTTATAGCAAAGAAAGATTTAACCCAACATGCCTTTCATGATCTTAGCTAGACTTTCAGGTCTTATGTAAAGAAAAACATTAATCATAAAATATGAGAAACTAATACTTTAATTCCTTTTCCACCAATCCTATGGACACATGTCCCTTGGCTCATTAAATGTATTTAAATCTGTTTCATTCACATACATACACATTTTGTAAGTTAAGATGTAACATGATCTTACCCTTGAAACTTTAGATCTACTTACACTTGCAAAACTGATGTGGGATCAAGTTGAATTGGTCACGTTAAGCATAATTAAGAAGCTGGTATAAATAGCACAAGGACGCTCATTTACCTGACTCTACTTTGTGCTTTGAAGAGATATGTTACAGTCGTAATTACAATGGCTCATTTCCCCCAGGGCCCTCTGCTTTTGACAAGAATCTGAGAGGACAGAATTTTTCTGCAATTTGAAATGCAACAAATGCACCAAACTATCTCTTAAAACTTTATTGTGCTATAATGGCCATCCTGCTACTTTTCACCAGTGGAAGCGATGTGTTGAGGGAAAAAGCTGACTGGACAGCGGGTATTTATGACAGCACACATGGATGAACCTGTTCTTACATTACCTCAGCAAAATTCAGAGTAGAAAAATTTGCAAAGCTGTTATATAATCTGCATTAAGTCTTAAGAATAATGACACACAAAATATCATGACCCAAGATAGAAAAGCACATACTTAATATATTTGGCAGGTGACGGCATTTAACCATTGTTGTGAGCTATAAAGAGAGCATATACATTAAAAACTTTGTTTTCCAAATATGTTAGTTGGCAAGCACGTGCAATACATCAGAGAGTTTTCTGAGTCTGGATTGCTTACACATGCTGTTTCCTACTAAATCACAGTGGACAAGAATTTTGCTCTTAATTCTGGTATAAAAAAAGCTAAATTATAGCATTTCTCCTGACTTCAGAGGAAGGTTACAGAGTTTACAGGAAGTTCAGTTAGAATTCTGTCATTGTACAGACAGAGATATTATTGAAAGGAACAATCAGAGAAGAGGATTTCAACCTCAACATTTCTCCCACAAACAAGAAAAGAGGGTCTTGACTTAATACTCTAAATTTCTCTGGAAGCTGGATCAGGTTTGGTGTTGGTTATTGCTCTGTCCAAGAGTCTGTGCTCACAGATAGYTTAATAAGCCTGTGGTACACTGAACTCTGCACTATATTCTTCCCTAAAAAACCCCACATTTTCCAGTAAAAATCTTGAAGACATTTTTGATTAGCAGCAGGGGCATATTGTCCGTGATATGCTACCCTCACCCACATTCATGCTGTAGCAAGATTCCCTTCTGCTTTTTGCTACACTTTAGGAGCAGATTTCACCCCAAACAACAATTCAGAATTTTACACCTTTGTTTTCTTCTCACGTAATTCTTTTAAAAATAGCAATACAATCAATTAATGAAAAATACTTGGGAAATTAAATTAAAAAAAACCAAACTAAACAAACAAACTAAAAAAACACCAAGTACAGCATTAAGTTTCCGTGCACTGTGGTCACTTGTAAACTGAAGAGTAATCTCTTATTAACTGCTCTTACATTTCCCCTAAACACATGTGAGTGCTCTATGGAACACATGGCAAATCACTAAGTCTCTTTATGGTTCAGATATAGAGGTATCACAATAATAACAAAACTTTCTATCCCTGAAATAATATACTGTATAACTGAGAGAGGAGGCTTAAATATGTCTGGATAAAAAAAGTAATATGCCAGGCTTAAAATACGATATTGTATACTACTTAGCAGGCAGCTAAAGAGGGTTTATAGAGAAGAATGATGGATGTAATTTCTTTTTGAAAAAAAAGTTATAAGCAAAAGAACTGAATTTAATCTAATATCACTACTAAAGCTTGCCATAATCTTATGGAGCATTTGGACAGTACCTAGGGCCAAAGAGATGATCCTGAATTAGCATAGTATACAAATCAGCTTTTCGATTTTTATCAGATTATCTGCATTACTGGCTAATGTTGATGCATTCTGCAACGTGCAATAAAYACTTCTAAGCATCATATTTCCAAAGTGTAAAATATCTTCAAAACAGATCTTAATTGTTTTACCAAGATAAAGTATGCTACTTTTGCATGAATAATATTATCAGAATCCCATTAAATCTCTTCATTTATTATCTCTAATGCTACTTAAAAGAGAAGTTAATAGAGTAATTCATTCTCATACCATGACCTTGGTCACTAGTACATGMTGTTTCATATTCATTATGCTGAGCTAAGTGAGGGCTCTGTTATAATATCACTTAATTTATATTCTGAATAATGCTCTGGGGACAAGTTGCTCTTGTGCATTAGGGTTCTATCTAAATCACAATATTTGAAGACAAGTGGAGAGAGCAGATAACTAAACATGTTTGCTAACATAAACCACTGTTACAGACTCTGAACAGGAGAACTTGGGAATTAAAAGTTAAACAGCACAGTAGTTTTCCTAGAAATGTTCAGCTTATCTTAAAAAAAATCTAATATTGCATGGTCAGTTTGTATTTTTGTTATATTGGTAGATTCTTCTTAAGAGTACTGTTTTTCATGCCACAGTTGCAAAATAAATACAACTTCCTCCCTTCCCCCTGACATATTTTTTCCCCCCGTAAATTTAAAGACTAGCACATAACTGATATTTTTCTGTATTTTGCGTTTCTCTTCAGGGAAAAGTCCAATACAGTTATCTAATCAATGAGAAACCATTACCTGTTTCCTAGTTTCCTGCTGCAAAAATGTAATTGCTTTTCCTTCTACTTTCATGATTAGTATAAATTGATGAATTAAAGGTATAAAAAGAAAATATTTTTTACCATTCTAGAATGCAAAAAGCCCAACTTCCTGTATGAATCTGCAGGTTTTGCATGAAACCTTTAATACCAGCAATCTTTAATATACCCAGACTACTTGACATACTGAAGTAAACTGTTTTGATGAAAGCATCATAATAAGGCTACACATTTATTGTCACACAACAACTTCCAGAAGTGGATCTGTCTCGCCAGTTAAGAAAATGAAAACAAAAATCCCTGCTACAACTTGGGACATGAAAGCTAAACTGGTGTATTACCTTTTTCATTTGTATTCCAATATTAATAGAGGACTTGCAAGCCACACTAATTAATAAGTACTACCTATTTTCTTCAATGGATCAGCATATGAATGCAGTAATTGATTCATTCTAATTGGAGTTAGGCAAATAAATTCAATGTTGTTTTTAAGAAGAGAGAGACTCCAGCTCTATTCCCCATGATGATTTTACATAAAATATTATTAATAAATCTTATTTCTACCAACATGAGATATAGGTAAGTTTCCTGCTGAACACAGAACAAATCCAAGAAGATAAAAGTTGCAACTTTGTGAAGCTGTTTTTCAAATTAAAACTGTACTTCTCACATCTCTCCCAGCCTTTTTGGAGCCATAGGTGCATCTCCATCTTTTACCCACACAAAGTACACGCAGCTTTGGTGTACAAGGTTAGCAATGCATAAGTTTTCAGTTAACATCAATAACATGAAATTTATATCCTCTTCTCCCTCACCCCCACTGTAAAACAAAATGGCACAGAAATTCCCACCACTACTTAAAAACCTCTGAACTGAATGCTTTCCAAAGGCCGTGGTGGATAAAAATGCACAACACATGAAGTCTGTGCAGATCTGGGCTTTGATAGTCTAACTCAGGAATGCAGAGTAATTTGTGATGGTTTGAGATGTCTCTGGCTCAGGTGTCCTACCAGCTCTCCTACCGCACCCTATAGAAGATTGTCCTCAGCACTGTAACTGTGCGATATGCCGAATCCTTCAACCCACAGTCTCACAGACASCTTAAGGCTACCTTAACCTACCAGTGAAGGTGGGTCTGTGCCAGTATACCAAATCATGAACAGCTGTAGCTAAAGGCACAGACCTGATGTATCTGCCACAAATGCTACAGAGGCAGGAACATCTAGAYAGACCTGAAATCTAGACTTCTAAGTCACAGTTTTATTTCCCAGAGATCATCCTGTTATAGTAGAGTTGTCCCCCTATGATATGCTCAGAGATGGTGGGCACAGTCAGCAGAGCAGAGAATCGTTCGTTTCTACCTATTACTATGTACATACATCAGCCTGAGTGATATCTCATATCTCAATTTAGCACGCTATAGTAGCTGTATGAACAGTACTAGAAACTGCATTGGAAGTATAATGAATGATTTTGGCAGCTCTGAAGTAAAAGGTAACAGAATATGTAGGATCTGTATGTCTCTGACTGATACATTATGATATATTACAATGCTGCTGACATGTCAAAAGATGTGATTTAGTAGTCACTGGTTATTTCAATTTACTCTTTTTGCGTTTTTAATTAGTAAATGAGTCCCTCATGGTCAAATGATTAATTACACAATAATTCACTGCAGTACCTTCTTTTCCTGTTTGAGTGGAACACGCAGTATATAGAGAAACCGTTTGGAATATAGACTGACATTATAAATTATAGCAACGTGTTCACACTGCTTTAGTTAAGGTTGTGTCAGCACTCCCATTAAGAACTCCTGTTTTCAGGTTAGTTAAAATTAGGCAGAGAAAGTTCATTCTGGCTTGCATGGGGGCATGCAGGAACTCAACCAGGGAATAAACTCCTTCCATCCATAAACCTATAGATATGTGTACATAAGGAAAAGGTGAGAGAAAATGAAGGAAGCAGGCAGTGTAGAGGTTGTTAAGGGGTAGGAGGGAGAGGGCAGGAAGCAAAGAAATAAAAACCAGCTGCTGTTTGTTGTATGTGATCATAAGTAATAATAATACCTCTTAATTTTCATTTCTTCTCATCAAGAGATCCCAAAAGATAATGGCAAATTGTATCATTACACCTGACAGAGGTATGAAACCCCTTGTATAATGGTACTCAAAGCCATGGAGTGAGGAACAGAGCTCAGTTTTCCTTCCAAGTCCTGGCCACACTGTCCTCCCTAAGATACCGCACAAATACTAAGTTTTCCTTATGATAGATAGAAGACTCACTTTGAGAAACTTTCAATGTGGTATATGCATAGTGGTCTTCCAGTGATTAATGATGGGACTTACACTTTGGGTTATGACTATGGCAAGCAGAAAGTAGCAAAACCACCTTACACTCCAAACTGGCTAGATATGAAGGACCTCAAGGCTGGAAACTGCATAGCTGGGGTGGTGTGGTTCCAGCAGTAAGCCTTCTTTTACTTGAAGCTGTTTTAAGCTAATCTATTTTACTTTCAGTTGACAAAGATTAGCAGGTCAGGTGTACTCACGGCAGTGCTATTCCTCAGCTGAGGATGTGACAGTTCCTGAACAGCTCCCACTTGAATAAAGTTTGTTTGATGGATCAAGATATGTGAGCACTTGTTAACGTCTGTCAGGCAAAATAACCCAGTCTATTACAAACGGTTTAATTCAGTGGGAAAAATAAACTGATTTTATATAAAGAAATTCAGAAAGCGTTAAACTTAGATTCTCTGCAGAGAGTTAAGATGGCGATAGCAAGTATTCAGGGTTCATAACCTTCCTATGTCTGCATATTTAACTTTAAGGACTATGAATAGCCCCAACATTCACTCAGTTACGTGCAGATGTAAGACAACACTAAAGAAAATATATGTTACCATTTGGCAAGACTGTGAACAATTGATCAGAATTACAGGGCTGGACAGTTTAGATTAGACAAATTAGATTTATTGAATAGCATGGTCCTAGCAGTAGTACAATACATGACACTAATAACTGAAAGATCACATCATTCATTGGACAAAATTATTTTGATATCAGCCTTGGGATCTCATACGTATTAAGTTGGTGAGAGGCAGGTTCCTACATCACTACTATACACGTAAAAGAGGGACAAGGTAGAAAAAACTTCCTAGAGTTATCAAGTATCACACATTACTATTTCCATAAGATAACAAACTCATTCAGTGAAATACACCTTATGAATGATGAAGATGTGGTCTTTGGAAGAATAGAGAACCTAGAAACCTAGAACAATAATTTCCTTGAAGTCATAAAGATGTCAAGATAGATAGGAAGAGGGTAATTTACAGCATCTTAAACATTTGCCCCAATACACGTACTTCCTCTGTTCTTTCCTCCAGGCAACAACCTCTTTCTAGTCATTGTACAGAGAATGCAGTCTTCCTGAACTGAAGTGCTCTGAAACTGTGCCTTACGTGCCACAACCCCAGAGTGACACATCACATAGTCAGCTGGAGCCCTCATACGCTACTGCAAGTACGGGACCTATGGAGCTGTCTGCGGCAGCTTGAAACTGGAGCCGGAGCCCTGATGATGCCCCTAACAACAGAGCTGGGCTGCACTTTCAGGCTGGGCAGCTCACACTGCCCACTGGAGAGCAGAGGAGACGTGCAGGCATGCTGCAGCCAGCTCTGCCCTAACAGGGCACATATAGGGTGTGCTTGACCCTAAACATCTGGAGGGTGAGGGGCTGAGCCGTTGCGTTGTGGAAGCAATAACGAAAGGGGAAAGACAGAAAAGTGTTTGTATTTCTGTGTGTGAAACATGAACGGTCACGATCTGCACTGACTGAAGATGTCCCTGCCCATTGCAGGGGAGGGGGTTGGACTAGATGACCTTTAAATGTCCTTTCCAACCCACACTATTCTATGATTCTATGATACACATTCATGGTGTCTAACTTGCTTAAAGCCATACTGCTGCAAAACCATCTCTCTCTGATGCTCTGGGATATCCATCTGTCCTGATTTCGGCTGGGATAGAGTTAATTTTCTTCTTAGTAGCTGTTATAGTGCTGTGTTTTGGATTTAGTATGAGAATAATGTTGATAACACACTGATGTTTTAGTTGTTGCTAAGTAGTGCTTACACTACTCAAGGACTTTTCAGCTTCCCATGCTCTGCCAGGTGCACAAGAAGCTGGGAGGGAGCATAGCCAGGACAGCTGACCCAAACTGGCCAGATATT
>JAYKAV010003130.1:106746-144246 GCA_035582835.1 Phoebastria nigripes | reverse complement strand
GTTCAGGTGCAATTATTTGAAATTACCCCTCTTGCTCAACTTGAAGCCCTAATCCTGTTATCCAAGTACTCTGTTGTGCGAAGAGCATTCTTGTATTTACAGATATTTAGAAGTCTCAGTATCACACTCAGGGGAATTAAAACTGGGATAATTTTCTCTACTCGAAGGCTTCTTACTCAGTTTGATTATTTATTATTGTGCCTCAAATCTCCCATTTGTAAAAGACAGGTTAAAGTACTTCCTTCACTCCTAAGCTTTCTGTATGGAAAAAACATTAGGCAGTAATCAGGTACCTAAGTACCTTAGATGACTATCTGTGTAAAACTGTTTAACACAATATGCTCGGTTCATTCTCATTTAATTCTGCTTCTTAAATAGCCAAATACAATCTTTTTATTGGGTTTTTGACATATAGGGAAGGAGAGTAACCTCACCTGAAGCACCTAATTTAGGAATACAGCTCCCTATGAATCAGAGCCCTAATAGAAGCTTTATTAATTATAGAGTAGGCATAGATGCTTAACTTAAGCATGTAATTAGGGTATGCAACACTTCCCCATGTAGCTCACATTTTGAATTTCTAAATACCTACTGCATCTGATACAGTCTGATTATAAAAATGCTAATGAATAAACACTATCCCTTCCAGGACAGTTTCCAAGTTGTCCAGAAAACACTTAAGAGGAAATCCATTTCCTGTTATGTCTATTTCATTGTGTACCTTATGGGACAGCACTGCCTAATTATAAAGCAAGATACCTCCAGTGATTATGAAACAACTTAAGTTCCTCAATATGTGAGCTGAAGCTAAAGGTGTGCTTCAGCCATGCCTCCACTTTTTTTTTTTTTTTTTTTTTAAATGGCAGATTAGATCCCACACAGTCATATAAGCAAACTGCCAGGCAAGGGACGCAGTCAGAAAAACCTGACTAGATGCAGTCAAAGTAGGGAGTTTGAAGAGATGACTGGGCTGAGAGGTAAAGCAGAACCACCAAGTTAGCAGCACCAGCCTTTATTTATGTCAGTTTAAAGTAACTGTGGAATTGAAGTTTTAGTGCTTTTTTTTTTTTTAAATTTAAAAAAACAAACAAACAAAAAACTATTCCAGACTGTTGAAAGAAAAACATGCATAAAAGGTGTAAATAATACTCCCTCATTAATGGCAAGTGGCCCCTATGTAGCACATAAGGAGTCAACAACAGGATCAGATTTGCTTTTAAACTTGAGTATAAATAGGCAGCAAAATAAATCAACATACATTTTGCATGTTTCAAATTATAGTTCTTCAAAAATCAGGAAAGACTCCTATATGCTAGTCATTACAAATCTCATAATTTAGAAAAGAATGCGTTCTGCTGTTACACAGAGCACACAGGAATAACATAGCTCATCTCAAGCATTTCTTATATTCAGAAAAGCACTGTCCCTGCACYCTGCCCGTGTAAACAAAATGAAGGATCGCGCAAAATATTTGGAATTGTCCTGTCCAAATGTGGAACTGTAAGGTGCCAAGAAACCATATTTAACTCCCTACAGGACAACTACACAGCGCTACTCTAACCATATATAAGTAATCTGAACTGTCACACGCCTGCAGCAAGACAAAGGAAAACCTTTGTGGTGATTAGTGTTCAAGATTCAGCAGAGGCAGGCTGTCCTTTTCAGGAGAGCGTGAAGAAAGAAAATAAATACATCAACTCTCCTCCTGACTGTCAAATTATGAAAATCAGTCTTGGAATGCTCCCATACAACCTTGCTATGAAACAAGGGCAAATTTAATCCTTCATACTCAGTAGCTTGGCTGTAGTCCAGGAAGGTCCTCAGCATGAAGGCTGAAGTGAAGCCAAACCATGAATATCTAGGAGAGCACAAATATTAGATTGAAGGTTCTATTAATACAGAAATGACTAATGCTGGCATTAGAAAAAATTTATCTGCTATTTTACCAGGGGATTAGAGTGTAAWGCACTGCATCTAGCTCAGAAAAAAAATCCTGAAGACATATCCAGGTAAATGTACAGCTAGAGAAGGTATCTCGTGCACATGTCCACAGCATCTTTTCAGGCACACCACATGCATGCCACAGGTGAACTATTATCAGAAACAATAGTGGTCACATGAGCAGTAAAATGGTAACAAACCCCAGTTTCCCTTACACTCCAATTTTGCTTTCTAGCAAGAATCCACATGCAAGTTTTGGCATGTGCAGCACATCTTCATGCACAACGTGTGCAGGTGAATATGTGTGATTTTGAACAAGGGCATAGACAGAACCCCCTTGTTCAAAACTGAGGAGTCAGCCCACCTGGTATGCACCAACATTTAGCTGGCTGGAGGCCAAGCCTTTAAAAGTAGCATTACTGGAAATATGTTCTTTACAGTCTTATCTGACCTTTTTTTTTTTTTTTTTTTTTTTTTTTTTTTTTTTTTTTTTTTTTTTTTTTTTTTTTTTTTTTTTTTTTTTTTGCTTGCATGAGTTTGAGTCTGTTAACGTTAATTTCTCTTCCTCTCTTTTGCTGCCATGCTATTATGCAGGCACAAGCACCAAACAAGGTCCTTCTGTCAGCAGTCTTCAGAGACAGGAACCACTCATCTCCCCTTAAACTCACAGGCAGAAAACATTGTGAGACATCTTCAAAATATAACCCACCAAGCCCTCTTTCTTGTACTGTACGCATACACCATGCAATACAGAACCTTATAGTAAAGTGAATAGCTTTGAACTATATTGGAGAGTTTTCTGAAGAAGGAAAGATACGAGCGAAAACTGCACACTTTTACAGTACATACATGTACAGTAACTACATACTATAGCTATGTGAAGAGATGTATTTTCCAACACAGGCAGCTAAGCCAAGGGAGTTGCAGCAGGTTTATGGCAGCTTCAGAGCTGCCAACTGGAGGATGGGTGGGAGGAAAAAAAAAAAGTGGACATAGAGCATGTTTTAGGGATTCCTGAACAGAATGAGAAGGGCTTATTTACCACTACAGCCCGCCACCTCAACATCAGACTAAGCTTAGATTCTGCTACTAACTTCAGTTAAGTCAATAAGACCACTCATACACAAATCATGTCCAAAACTTCTTTCCGTAGGTCCTCCCCATGACTGGGAAATGTGCTAGAGAGTCACTCAGGTTTTTGACAGCCAAAGGTAACAGAGCTAAAGAAGAAAACCAGGACACATCATGATAGATCAAAGAATAAATAAAAATATTTTAGGAAGTCTTAATCCTGAAAAAAAGAGTAACTGTAAACTGAAATGTACGGCAGGCAAGTATGGAACACAAAGCCACTTAAAATGATTTAAAAATATACATTCCTCTGACCCAGAAGTAAAGTCTGAACTCAGTTCAGTTCTGAGCTTTGTAGGGAACTTTGCTGCCACTGACAGTTCAGTCCCAAGTATCCCCATTCAATGTATTAACCTTTGATAACATCACATGCCAAATGTACTGTGTAACTTTTAGTTTATAAATTAATATATGAGATCTTTGTTAAGGATAAAACTGCCTGTTATTTGGGTAACTTTCCTCCTTAATAAACATCTCAAGGGACCTAAGATATTGATGAGTACTATTACATGTATTGTTGCTGTTACCGTGATTAGTACTACATTTGCAAAATAGCATAACAAATAGCACATTTCACAATAGACTAAAACAAGAATTATAACCATTCTGTCATAAACTACTTCCTCTACAAAAAAAAAAGACTTTTGGCTGTTTCAACACAAACTGTTCCTTTTCACTTTTACCTGAACAGAACACCTCTTATCTTTCAGGGAACAACTATAAGCTACCAGCAGATACTATGATTTCCAAATTGTAACTGCAGTTTCATTGCCAAAGCAGTCATTTCTTGCACCACTGAAACATAAATATCTCTGGGACTAGAGCAAGTCTGACATAACATCATGCACGACAAATTAGTTCCTGATTAGGAAAATTCATTAAGGCTAGGTTTAAATACCCAGTCTCATGACTGGTAGACCAACTGGACAGCTTCTTTTTGTGAAGAGCTTCATTCCATGGAACTGAAAAACCGGTAGGGTTACTCAATGGCTTTCACAGATGTATGTACAAAAACAAAGCACAGTGGAAGAAAAGGGTTAGGTTGTGAGCAAGATCTAACTGACTGCACTTAATTGGGTAAATTTTACACTTTGATACCCATTGTACTTTTTAAATCATTGTATTGTAATCCCATCATTATAATATTAAGAGCAAGCATCTGTGGGCTAAAATTAAGAAGTTAAGAGTTTGCTTTATGATGATGTGGTTGAATTGGTGCATTATAATTGGTGCATTATTTCTTCTGAAAGCAGTGAGCTGTTAAACACAGTAGCCAGTAGTATGTAGGAGTAATTCTTGTTCCCTGCTGTCAGAGATCATGGTCTTAAGCTTATTTTTTCCTTAATACAAAATTCACAGATTTAGTGTTTATCAGGGAAAGTTGTTTCTCCTGGCTTTATATATAGYGTACAACTTGCTTTCTTTGAACACAAGGCACTGTATTGTATGGAAACTATAGGTAACGGTGTATACAGCTAAGAACCTCTTYGTATTATTGTCCTCATGTTTGTTGGCATCACATCAATCTTTAACCTCCTTTATAAGATATTTATAACAGGGGACCAAAACCTGATTGCCGTGTTCCTAATGATGTCAGCCAACATTTGGGAAATTAACACTGTAAATAATATTGTGACATAACATTTATAAGGGAACTTTTTCATAACAGAGATCGTTAAAGCATACGGACCACTGTATTAATCTACATCTGGTATGACGGCATTACACTAATTACGAAGGACCACGTGGTACACTGACATCTAGGCCTGGGGTGTTCTGTCAGCTGTCGTAACTATTGATGAACAGGTCTTCCTCAGAGATATCTCAAAACTGTGGACTAAGACTAGATTGGCATTGCCATGTGATCATCAGGTCATTCAGTCTACTGGATCTTCCTATAAAGTGCCTCAAACATGTAAAAAACCACAGCTGAACTCTGAACATTTGCAGTGTAAGCAATAACATTAAGAGAAAGTAAATGGGACCAAGTCAAAAAGTGAGATACTTAATTTAGAAATGCTGAGTCAACATGTTTTTTGAGCCAAGCAGAATAGACATGTGACAATGCAACAATAAGGAAATAGGGATTTTATCCTGGATTTTAAGTGTCAGAATGCAAAGTGTAAAAAAAAAAAAAAAATGACAGGAACATTTGCACAGAAAATTAGTACAGAATGATGCAGACATCAGGCTGGAATCATACAAATATTTCAGATGATTCAGCAGGATCAAGCTCTAAGCTAAGAGCAGTGAAACAGGTCAGATAATCTGAGGATGTTAAAATGCACTTCCATGGCAACTTGAGAAAACAGATCTGCAAATATATTTTACAGATGAAAGAGGCCAGAGAGAAAGACAGAGCTCTAGATCATAAAGCGTTTTAATCGTTTAAGATACTGATTTGGATAACAACTAATCTAAAAGTAAGAGGAGCAGATGTGTAAAGATAGAGGACTACTCTCTTCATTGCATATTAAAGGCAATTAAAGGGCAATTAAAGACTCAATTTTGGAAAAAGAAGCCAACAGAGGTTAACAAGACTGGAGCTGGCCCATGCAAGACCATTGTAACTGGCATATCATTTTAAAAAAAACATACTAGGGAAGTTAGTCCTTTTTTTTTTTTTTTTTTTTTTAAATTTAAGACAAATTTTGAAGAAATATAGATTCTCCTGACAGAATTTTGTACAGACACTCAATATGCACAAAATGGAAAACTTCCAAAACGGGAGAGAAAAAGATTTAAACTATATTCCAGATACACCTCCCATTAACACCCATGCTGGTCAATTCCTTGTTCAGAATCCCAAGTAATTTGCAGAAATGCTTAAAGACACGGAAGCCAATATAAAATATGCCTGATTTAATCCTATAATAGACGTGCCTGAATAAGGAGACAAAGCTAAGCCCACAGAGGACTTGATTTCCCTGCAGAGTTTTTAAAATAATCCAAWTTTTCCTGCAGATCTTTCCAAACCTTTACATTACGATGCCTTCCAGATTTGTGCAGTCAACATATGGCTTTAGCACATCCTTACTTTTTATTCTGAATACTAATAAAAATATGAACTAATCTTGGTCCAATGACTGATCCTTGAGGAACCTCTCTAGTAACTGCTGGATAATTTTTCTCATTAATAGAAAAAACTTACTTCTCCTTCCTAAATAAGATTTTTTCTCAGTCAGTGTGACTTACTATAATCTTCCCTTTTAGAATATCTATTGTACAGTTTTTGTACTAATACTAATCTTCACAGTTGTAACAGTTTCCTGAGGACATGAAAAGGTTAAGGGAAGTTTATATTAAAGATAATTTTGGTGGAAATCTTTTTCAAGACATCTGTGTCTATCCTTAGATTAATTTTTTTTTTTTTTTTTTTTTTTAAGGAAAATTTGCCTAATAGATTTTTATCTCAAAATGGTAGACCAAGAGGCCAAATTCAGTCTTCAGTTTAGATATGCCTATTGTTCATTTACGACTTGCATGAACTGCATAAAGTAACATAACAATACCTCTGTCAGACATCTACAAGCCCATGTGGAGTTTGCACTCTGCCTGAGTTGTCAAACATCCAGAAATGCTGGACAGATGGCCAAAGTCTGAGCAGAAAAAAAAAGGACATAAAGCCTGTTTTACATACCGTCTATGCTTGGCAAGCACAGACCTCTGTTAGCCCCATCTCAAACCCACCTATTCGAAGAATCCAAAACACAGAAGATCTGTGGATTCAAATTCATGCCAAACAGATAACAAATGTCATGAACCATGGCCAGTTCGCACAGGTACTTCCAAGTGCTACCCTCTGCCTCTCAAAAAGAGGTTGAAAACTGCCTTGCAGTATGTCTCAAGAGCCAGATGGTAGTGCCAGAAAGGAGTGCAACTGATAACATATAGACATATGCACTTCTGTAGTCTTTGGCCCCTTGAGATATTTCTCAAAAGTAGGATGGGAAAAGCTCTGCAGGCTGTTAGGAGACATTTGCATGCCGCAGGCCCACGTTTTACTCCTCCTTTTACTTCAGAGATTCAGTTCTCTCAGCTGTCAGCAAGGAATCTCTCACAAGCACTAAAACTTTAAAGAAGATTAAATGCTATGTTAAAATTACTTCTCTGGCAGCCAGCTCTGGATGGGAGGATTCGTCTATTATCTGAAGTACTAGGTGCAAATGATTACTTTTAACTCATTTTTGTGAAGAGTTTCAACCTAAACACATTTAAAAACAGGGCAGAGGTCTGATAAAATACACCACTCAGCTAAACGATTGCACTTTTAGTTTTAAATGCTCTCTTAGTTTGTTACTAAATATTCATTTTTACAGCTTTAAAGTGACTTGCTACTTTAAAAAAAAAAAAAAAGTCTGATTTATCCTTCCTTCAGAACTGTAAAATATGTATTGAACCATTATCCCAAGTGTTTCCTGCTTCTGTTTACTAATGAAACCTCTTGACAGTCTTGATTAGAAAGTGTCACTTAGAACCCTTTGATCTAGTAATATAGCAATGACATTTGACACATTATAAAATGCCAGAATATAAACTTAAATGATGCTGTTTTTTTCTATGAAGAACCCCCTCCCCMAAAAAAAAACCCAAACCCAAACCAAAAACAAAAAAGCAAACTTTACCATGCCAACTAAAGCTAATTCCACCTAATAAATCACAGAAATATAAAATCCTTTTAGTTTTGAAAAGCTTAGGATAAAAAAAAAATACTGTGGAAGAAGTCCCACAGCCTTTTTCATCTTATATTTGTCCTTCATATCATGTCTTCAGTCTGATCTTCTAAATATTAAGTTTAACTTTCTTTGTGATTGTTTTTTAYTATACTTTGCTTTTATTTGTATTTTTGTTTATTTATTCTATACTTTGCTTTGTTGTAATGATATTCATTACTCATGGAAGTCAACTGCATTATAATTATCAGACACATAACTGAGGCCCCGTCTATGCAGTTTTGCACTCAGTTATATATGAGCCTTTTTTTCCCCTTTTTTTTAAAAGCATAATTATAGTACTAGGTAGTGGTATTAGTGAAAAAGTAACTTAAAACATGAAAGCTTAGACCTTGTCAACACTCAGAGGGATTTGCTTGTGTAAATACACTAAAAATATATCTTGGTGAATACTCCCAAAGGAAAAGCACTAAAGAAAATTCTATTTGCCAGAAGAGACCAAAAATCAACAATAAAAATAAAGAAGTTGTTTCTCCACATAAGTGACAGTACAAATAAGTCCTAGTGTAAAGCAGTGACATGGGTGGGGATAGTTCCTCCCTCCAAGTAACGAGTTTTTCACCTTTTTTTTTTAAACCTTTTCAAACGTTTCACAGTAAAGGAGACTGTTCAGATCTATCTCCCTGACAAAAATGAATAAATTACCCTTCTTTGCACAAACATTTATTTAATAGCCCCCTAAAATTTCAACAGTGGCTTACATGAACGTTTTTATTATGGATATTTCCTAGGTCATTTGTAAATTTAATTATGATAATACTTCCTTCCCTCACAGAGATGTTGCAAGAATAGACACATTACAGATGGTAAGATATACAAGTGTTATTATATAGGGAATGTACATACCGGTTCAAGCTTCCTAGTGAAATTTATCAGAAAAATAAAAAAGGAAAACTGAGAGCTTCAGAATTTCATAAGAACCATAAGCATATGCATAACACCTTAAGATTCTTTTAATTAAATTTTCAAGGCTTTCAAGTTCAAAACTTCATCTAGAAAAGCATGTTTGTACATCTGTAGCAATTTCTAGGTAATGTTTGATTACAAAGGTTAGTTACCATCAGCGCGCATACTCTAAGCAGTCATTTAGAGCAGAAGAAGTAGTTGTTTGCTCAATAAACTAAACCATATGTCATGTTTTCTGTTTCAACAAAATAGAGTCTTGGAAAGAAAACAAGAAGATTGTCCCTAGACAGGCTTCCACACCTAAGTTTCCATGTGCACCTTGCATAGACATCAATGAAAACCTTTGGAAGGAGAGTAATGGCCATTAATGTTAATCACCCCATTACGCCAATAACTCAATCCAGCAGTCTCAGGCTCTACATGGTGCGTTTAAGTATATGAAAAATACAAACACCCCTGGTCTGCTCACTTCCCTAGAGGCTTCTTTTCACCTTTACACATTGCTCACAGTACTGAGTCAGGAAAAAAGTGTGTGATCTCATGGCAAACTGGATGGAGAGACTCACGTGGCTAAGAAATATTCCCRTTTTCTGCACTCTTTTTTGGCCCTAAATTAGTTTTCAAGTGCGTCAGTCCACTGCCCAACCTGCTGARCCTTTGGAGCAACACAGAAGACAGGGTAGTGTTGGCATGAGGACAACTGGCAGGAGGCAGTACCTGTTAGAGAACACACACCTCCAATTGTGGCTTTAGATAATGGTTTGTCACAGACTCATGCTATAAGGACTCTTAAAAGAACAAAAAAAAATAAAGTTGTGATGTGCCATATGATATTCAAGCCAGATCACTAGTATCTTCTCTAGCATTTTTTTAAAATGATGTTTATATCCTTTTTCAGATATCTCAACACAGTCAGCAGACTTCATAAACACAAAAAAGAATTAATATTAACATTTTAATTCACAACAATCCTAAAAGACCACACCGTATCCACAGTGATGCAGACATTAGGCTGCTTACCCTGTGCCATACACAAAAGAAACTGGAAATAAAATCCTGACCGAAGTATCCAAGAGGAATTTCTGATTTTTGTAGAAAAATCTATGTGCTAATTTTCTGTATAAAATTGTAGATCTTCTAGAACTATTTTTATTTAATTTTCTTGACAGGAAAAAAATTATTTTAGTTTGATGTGACCTAAAATGATTTATTTCAAGCCAGTTAAATTTAAAATTTCCCTGCTGCCTAGAGAATTGTAATTTAAAGTCTATCCTCTCATGCTGAGGAGGCTCCCACGAAAGTCTTGCCGTTGATTTAGTGGCTGGCTATCAGAGCAGAGCCACCCTGCTCCTGTCCCCAGGCACCAGGTTGTGACCGGGGATATCCAGTGCCTCTCCCTCCTTGGTCCTCCAGCATAACAAGAGGGGAGGATTTCACTGGAGGGACTCTAGAGATCACATCTATTTGCCACTTTTAAAAGCAGTCCAGAGGCAGTTTGGGCTGTGACTGGTGAGAACATGAGGAAGCCRTAAACCATTTACCTTTTTCTGCCATTGCACTAAGTGGCCCAGGTGTCAGTGCTGGGGGTAAGAGTTAGGGTTACAGAACCAGAGCACCAGCTCCACACACAGATAGCTAGCCTGAGGACTGCATGCACGCTTGCTGAGTTGGGAAGGCATTTTCATACTCCAAAGAGAGGAAAAATAAATAACTTTTAAAAAAAGAAAAAAGTTGATAGGAAAACTCTTGCCAACTCATTTTTAAGAGCAAAGGGAAAAGGGCATAATAYGCTATGCTGCCTGTAACCTTTCTAGATTTCTAACTGTGGTCTCATTTACGCATAACAAGGTACATTTTGATTGTTAACAGGAATCAATTTATTTCATGTTTTGGACTCGATCTCCACACAGTTTTGTGAGATCTCCTTATTGATCACCATGCCTGAGGTACAACCAAACTATTGTTCCTTGCCTGTGCATGACAGCCACCCAGGTAAAAGCCCGGTATGCCTATCGAGTGGCAGAATAAGAAAGCAAGTGAGAGTGTTCCTTGCATTGCCCTCTATTTGCGAGTGAAGACAGATCATCCACTGGGTCTTATCGATTGGTCCCTGCCATAGGGACTCCAGGGTCCTCAGCAGTGTTTATGATATTTTACGCCACATTAACTGTTGAGATGATATGCTATGACAGATCTTTAAAAAAGTGTACCCCTGAGCTCTAAATTGTTCCAATTATGCCTTTAGCATAACAGTTGCCTACCAAGGGGCACCGCTCAGTGCCTTAGGAAAAGAAGCAGAGGAGGGGAGCCAATAATCTTCACATACGCTGACCTCCCTCTACCCTCACCCAGCAGAAGCCTGTCATTGCTTTCCTTCACTGTAGCTTTTCATAATCCTTAACATATGGCCTTTGTTTTGATAGGCATGAAATTACATCAAGGTCATTTTTAATAACTGTCAATAGCCCCAGAACAGCGGTCAGCTTTATTGACACCTTAGTTGAAGGGCTCAGAGAGCTGTAAGTAGTGCACAGACCCTGCTCGAGAAAGCTGATCCACTGGGAAACAGATTATTATTGATATTAGTAAATTAGTATTGATAGAAATTTGATGAGTATCGTGCATCTGGATCCCTCCACAATACACTAATGTCAACCAAAGCCCACAGCTCCCTCCATTTCAGACAGGCAATTTATTTGCATTCTCTACATCTCTTTGTTGGAGGGTGGGAAAAGGGAATAGCAGGAAAAAGGGGGAAGAGAAAAGCATGCAAGACAAGAGCAACTTGCACTTGCAGACACATATGAAGTAGCTTCTGGAAAACAGAAGCTTCTGTGGAAGTATCAGTTTTCTCTTAATTAGAGAGCAAAATTCCCTCCCCCACACATTCATTCATCCTCTCATTGCCCCGTTTCTGCCATTTCCCACTTTTCCAGCTCTATTTCTGCACCTGCTTGGTTTGGCCTAACCAGAARTAAACACAAAGTGTTGCATCTTACATAGAAGATATTAAACATTYTGGAAATTTTTGCAATAATGTCTAATACTGTCTATATGCTACTATTTCTGTCTGCGTTATGTAAAGCCAGCACACAAATAGTGCAAAGCACTGCGTACTTTTTTTCACTTTGTTATGCTTTCATGTAGGAAAGACAGGAGAGTGAAGTTCACCATTAGTTTCTATCATTTTTCCGCAATGACCATATGCCAGTGGTTGCTATGACRTAACACATTGATTTTAATACACAAATATTTAGAGGTCCCGAACGACGAGATCAAGAATGCCTCCAAATGTCAACCRCATAGAAATGAAATAGAAACTCTGACAGACTTGGAAAGTCAGAGAGGTAATGACAAAAAAACTACAGACAGCCTTACTTAAACCAGAGTTAACTGAAATGYGTTCTAACTCTGCATGAGGGACAATGGTTTCAATCTTCTCTACGTAAAATGCAAGATGGTAAGCATTTGAAACCAAATATAAGCTGCACAGGTTTAATTTTTATCCTCCTCTCTTACTTTTGCATTTTATATCTCTCTCTCTCTCTCCATTCACAGTCTGTTTTTCACTCTCATCTGTATTAAACAGTTATTATTCAAAACCATGTACAGCAGTTGAGGATCCTGTCTGACAACTCCATCTGTTTGACAACTTCATCGTAACACGTTCACTTACTTCCAGGGCAATGTTTCAGGCCCTTTCCTACTAGTAACCCTAACTAGTAACCGTACTGAGTTAGTTGATTTGAACGCTTTGCCCACTCTTGCCACATAAGGATATGAGCCCTTACCATGTCACATAAAGTAGTTTTCACAACAAAAACACCTCTTTTCTTTTTCCTAAATGGAAGAAGATTGATATCTACTATACTATATAAACAGTAAAATGATACCAACATAAACATTCTTTGTTGCACTGATTAAGATTTCCTTTCATATCAGATATTGAAAGATTATAAATCACGTGAATACTATAAAATCAGATGTACTACTAAACAGCCTAGACCCAAGAGAAACCTGTAGCCAGACACTGCAGTGGAATAAAATGGAAGACAAATATATTTATTAGAGCAGAATCTGGTCTGTTGTCTATACACCCAATAGCTGCTGCTACTAAAAACAAACCAGAAAGTTTAACAGAATTAAGAGAATTCAGAAACTATGTAAAGCCTAAAGTGACAATGGGTATTTCTGATACTGAACAAAACTGAAAAGTGCAGTACTGAAAAATAAATAAATAAATAAATAAATAAATAAAAGCAACCACAACTGGAATTTTACACAACTCCTTATAGCAATTCCTTCAAGAAATCTCTCACTACCAACCCTGCTGGGAATTTTACTTTTCAACCATCTTCACTGAGGAAAAACCTGCCTTCTCACTGTTTGGCAAATCTTCCCAACAGCACCAATACACTCAGAAATCAGTAATGTTCAGAGCTTGTTAACCTCATCATGACTTTAATACAGTACCATTACACCTTGAAGACCAGCATCAGCAGAGCAAAGGAGAGACAGATAAAGCCTTGATTCTCATAACCACTCTTGAGCTGACTAAAACCAAGTTTTACTAGATTCCCTACTAAACTCAGTCCAAAGTATTTTCTGCATTCCAGTTAGTTCAGTAGATATATATACGAAACATCTTTAGTTCTGCTAACCCTAGTGCCCGGTGGGTGAAAGTAAAGACAGAAACAGACTCTCCTCAGTGATACTCAGTGAACGTACAAGGGGCAATGGGCACAGCCATAAAACCAAGAAATTGGCTTTCTTACTTAAACATAAGGAAAAACACCCACAACGTTCCTACTGTGAGAGCGATCAAACACTAGAACAGGTCTCCCAGAGAAGTTGTGGAGTCTCCATCCTTGGAGATATTCAAAAGCCAGCCAGACACAGCCTTGAGCAATCTGCTGTAGTTGGCCCTAGTTTCAGACAGTCTCCAGAGGTCCCTTCCCACCTCAGCTATTCTGTGGCCCCCCAAAATTACTTTTCTCCTCATCAAGTGGCCTTTCCCTCCTACCCTCAATCTAATAGCTAAGGAATTTTTTTTCTTCCAATTCTCTAAACAGTATTAAACAAGTTCTCCCACTGATCCTCCCGAGAAAAACTTCCCAAGCTTCACACAGTTATACCAATTCAGATTCAAAATTCTTCAAAAACAATTCACAGGTGGTCAAGCTAACAAGATATCATTAAGACAAAATGTTAATTTTAGTAACCCATGGTTGCCTCACTGAAATGCTCACATGCATTTTGACATATACAGGAAAAACAAACCACGGTGGCAGTRTGTAAGCTAGGTGCTCTTCACCTTCCTTGTCTATGGTTATAAACAGAGAGAAGCTGAATTTGCACATGAGAAATCCAAATGCATCCAAATACAATTGAAATACTGGGCAGGACCAAACAGAAGGTCAGTATTTCTCAAGTACTCTCATTACATCAGCTAGATTTGTTGCCTTATTCTGGAACAATGGACTCAACAATGTTGCATGATTTATGTGTCCATATGTGAGTAGGAAACAGGTAGRAAAGGGCAGCTTATTGTTTTGTTTTGCTTCTAAATAAAAAATAATTTTATTAAGAAGATTTTATTTCAAATTTGTTTTGAGTCAGTTATCTGTGTAAGTTCTTAAGTGCTAAAGAGGATGAGAAAAGGTTAGGAGGGTTGTTTGKKTTTTTTTTTGGRGGGGTGGGGTTTTTTCTTTTTTCTTTTGCTACTATTTCAGCTGAAGTCATAAACTTGTTTATAAGCAAAAGTATCTCTAAAAATACCTCCTCATGTAGATTTGACAGTTCAGTACATTTTGCAGTATATCAGAGGTTACATATTCACTTTCAGAAAATAATAAAACACCCATTTGATGTGAATTAGCTTGGGAATCAGCTACAGCCAATTTGGGTACATAGCCTGTTAAGAATACAACAGGAGACTATGTTTCACATTTCCTGGAAGACAAACACTTATTTACATGCAGCATACTACTGTCTTTCTTTATTGTATGCTATTTAGTAACAAAGATGACTACATTTTCTACTTTGCCTCCTTCCGTATTTCCGTCTTGCCTTAGTAAGCTCTTAATGTCTGTCATAAATTAGTTTCGTATGTCTGAAAACTATCTTCATGCTGTTAATGAGGATGACCTCCCAGACAGCAAGAAACAAACGCTGCTAGCACACTGCCTGGCTATAGAAGGTATATATTTTAGGCAGCCTTTCATTTTGAAAATTGTTTTTATATTACTTCAGCTTCAGCTTGTAAAAGCATTTTTGGGCCTGATATGAATAACGTAACTATGCAACTAGGCACAGTGAGCAGCGCTAACATGTTGCTAGTCTAAATAAACTAAGTCTTATCTAGAAACAGGACTGGAACAAGGTGTCTTTCCTCGCAGGCAAGCACCCTCACCACCAGGCTTCACAATCACCCTGACTCAGTTACTCTTACAATCCTTTGCCAAAGGTTATGGGGGCATTTGTACGAAAATAAGAGCTTCAGATGGGAAGGCTGAGAGGTCGTTATCTCAGAGCATCTTTACAGTACTGGGACGAGTAGGACCAGATGAAGCCTTGGCTGGGGAAGGTGAAGTCCGCTCCTGGGAAGGGGAGTTCTTTGGCCCAAGGCCTTGTTTTCAATCAGGACACCAGAATAGGAAAGCAGTGTTGTCTGCCTCATAGAAAGTGAATGCTTTAACTTCTACGCTAAAAGGGCAATGGCAGTGTCTTTAAATCAGCCATACCGTGAACAGTATTTAATTTCCCTACTAAGTTTAACCTGAAAACTACAGTGGAAAAAAAATCTGTACAGAACTGTCTATTTCAGAATTTYAAAAACAACAATTGTTGTTCTTCAATATGAAATTACTAATTCAATTCTGCAAATTCTTTCTTKTTTTTCTTTTTTCTTTTAAACAAATAAACTATCTAGGGGAAAAAATAAATGCCTGGTTTGAGTCATGAGACCTGCCAACTTCATATTAAAAATTCCACCTATAGCTTATTGCTGGGCTGCGGCCATTTGATAATATGCCAAATGACTTCTCAGCAAGCGCTTTCAAAATATTGAAATCCAGTGTGCTGGGACTGTAGGCAAGACACAAAAATATTTATGAAGTGATACCACCCAGCAAGAAAGCAGAACCAGTGCTTGTGAATCACAACTGAACAAACATCCATGGGGAAGACAGACAGGACACAAATAGGTCAGCAGCTGTAGATTCAAGATCTACTTGGCATAGGTTAGACTATTATTTACTATGCTTTCACTGAACCCACTTTCCAGATATAAGTGATGTTTAGCCATTTATGTGGAATAGGAGAGGTGAGGTGGAAATCCTATAATATGCAACACTTGTGAATCTGTAGAAAAACTGCAAACAAAATAAGCAGACAACTTGCTTTGCCTTTGAGGAATGTAACACCCAAGTGTGAAAATGAATCTGAAAAGAAGAAAAAAACCTGCGAGCAGGGAACGTTTCAATGGAACCCAAATCTAAGAGGCAAGCTGGAAATTAAATGTACCCATAGCCATTGAAAAAAGGGCCTTGTAGCCTGAAATATTGAGTTAAAAAGGTCTCAAATACTACCCTAATGACCTATTGAACAACATAAAGTTCACTCCTCCCACTGACTGATTTACAGCAATAGCTAAAAAGGAAAGGTCTGCAATGATGGAAAAGAAAAAAAAGAAAAATAAATCCCACAAAATAAATAGAAGTGGTAAAAGGACAGAACCTTCTCCAAGTGTTCAGCTAGATGTGAAAACAAAGTTTACAAACAGAACTATGCACAAAAAATAGGAACACATCACTACCTAATCGCAACCCATTCTCTGCTGCCAGTTCAGCTGATCTTTTGATAGTATCTGTTCACATCCCATTCCTCTTCTGCATGTGCAACAAATGATCTAAGCAAAATCTTTATAAAGGAGAAAGGGGAATTAGAAGACTACAAGCTACATATTAGTTCAAATTATTAAGGGTGTTTGTTTTCCTTCTTCCCATGGTCTCCACACATGAAGAATACTTCTTTTAAATAACTATCAATATGGACATGGAATATAGCAAGGGGAAAAATTAATGCAGCTACATTCAGATTTTCTAGAAAACTATTTCCTTCAGCTAGAGTAGTCTGTCATCTCAGACTGCAATATATTTGCTAGCCTTAGAGAGCACTTTGGTAATAAAGTAGGTATCTTCTGAAATGTATTAATTAAAAGGAAAAGTGCCCCATATTTTTTTGAGACGGGAAGGGGGGGAAAAGCATCATTTTGGGGGAATTTCATCCCTGGATATCACATAGAAATGTAGCCATGGAATAGAATGTATTTCAACACTTTTTTTAGGTAGATGCTATTCAAGTAAAGACTCTAATACTATGTTGTCGTGACATTCGAGAACTTATTGCAAAACTGAGGCCTATATATAAAAATCACACAAACCAAACATACCACAAAACAGTGTTAATAATAAATATAAAATCTAAGTATCTGGGTCAAATTTTACCAAAACCCTTGGCAATGTATACAGGATCAAAAATATTTTCTTACCTATTAAAAAAATTAGGTAATGTCTTCAAATTTTGGCAGCTACAAAAACATCATGATACATATACTGTTTGTTACCATTTACCTCACTGGTTAAAAAACCTGCACATTATTTCTGCCCAATCTCACACTGCGTAAGAGATTTCCTTGTGTTTGAGGAACACATTAAATAACATAATACAGTTCCAAGTGTTTATATTTTAATGAGTGACAGTTCCAAGTCACTTATTAAAATATAGTTCATATTCCAGCCACAAGTGTGCATTTGTCCATAGTGCAGTCAGTCATACGGTGCAGCAAGATATAGGCAAGCTTTATTATAGTTAGCTTGCTCCCAGAAAATACTGTGCAACTTGCAGAACCTGCCCTAACAATAGGAGGCCTTGGCTTGCATAGAGCCCTATACGTTATTATTGGTCATAGTTTAACTAGAAACTGACTAATTTACTCCTAGCTCAGTAAGCTAATGTCAATCAGTGCTGTGTCTATACTGTAGACATACCGTTAACCCAAATTTTTTGATGAATGCAAAATTTTTAAGAACAAATTTCCTGAAAGAAAAAAATCGTAACATTGTCAATGAAAGAAAAAAAAACAACCCACACCCACACCAACAAAAAAACACCACCAACCAAAACCCCAACAAAACCAAACAACCCCTCCACTCCCCNAAAAAAAAAAAAAAAAAAAAAAAATCAAAGCTTAAATAGCAATACTTTAAGAATACGTCATCTCAGTTGTGAAGATGCAGAAGTCCCAAGAACAGATTTCAGATCACCAGGCTTTTAAAGGGAATCCTGTTGTTTAATAGCAGAAAATAAGTTTTTCAAGTGGCATGCTCTGTATTACCACTTTAATGCACTGGGAGATCTCTGTAAGAGGCTCTGGTAATTGCATGACCTTTGGTTCAAGCTCAAACATGCCCTTTTGTTCCATCTGATAATCTTAGTTTCTCATTGTGGCTCCATTTTAGATCCAACAGTACCTTTCTGGTATTGCTTTTCAACCTCTCTGCTAGCTTAGGAATGGATGCTGAACTGGACAGCGGAGATCTCTCAGCTGTTTGGTAGGTGAGGTCCCCCTGCATTTGTGTAACGTCTAGGTTACCACCGTGGCAGGGACGCACAAGGGGAGTCAGCAAAATCATGACACGAAAAATCTCAGGCCAAGTGTATGCAGAATAGTAGCACTTCCATAACCACAAAACAGATGCTTCTGAGACTGCCCTGTAGCTCTTGGCTGGAGAATCTGTGAAAGCAGAAAGCCAGCGAGCTGGAACTGCGTGCCGGGAGCATATCATCCAGCAGGCGAAGAGGCACTGGAATGATGTACAAACTGTAATATCGCAACCCTAGATTACGCTACCCAGGAGGAATTCAGTCTGATACTGAAAAAACAGGATATGGGAGAGGTGGAACATGGATTCCAAAAAACTGAAGAAACCTGGGATGAGACAGCACTTGTGTTTTAAACCTCTCCCAGGCTCATTCTCAGGTAGAAGCGTGATGGGAGAGAAGGAACAATATCTCTGAGAAAGCCTGTCCTGAAGACATTTTTCTTGTCCTGATACATCCGTACTGATGGAGGTACAATGAAAACCAGAATTCTGGGGGACTTCAACCACTCCTTGCACCCCTGGTAAATAGTATACCAGGAACCTAGACAGCATCAAGGAAAAATTCACCTACTTTTGGGACAGGCAGCAAAAACTTTGGTTTAAAGGATTGAAAGTGTTTTATAGATACCTCATGGATATGACCAAGATAGATCTCTGAACAAWTTTTTTTTTTTCTCCAGATGTTGACTTGATGTAAAGATGACAAGCAGAGAGAAGAAAGTAGAAGTCTAAGCACTGTTTCAGAGGAGCCAGACTGATGGACAATATGCATGAGCACCTTGTACCTCCATCCTGTAGAACCACAATATGCCAACCAGTGTACTTGGCCACCACATAACATTAAGTATCTGTTCACCCATCTGTTTTCAGGGAGACTGGTAAATAGGTACTGTTTGGAAAGAACATGTCATTGTCCTCAGAAAGCATATCATGGTTTTCATAAAGTAAARCTTTAATTAAGCAGTAAAACCCAGAACTTTTGCAAACATTTAAAGCAACATTAAAAAATAAAGTGCCAGTTTTTGACTGCTCTACACAAGTCATATGTCATTGCATTTAGTTTTAGTAAAGCAAATCTTATTTTCCACTGGGTTTAAGCAGAAAGTATACTCAAACATCTCATTCTAACAATTTGTCGGAGACAGCACAGTTGGTCTGAGCCTTGCAAGCATGGAAGTCCCCCACACTACAGGGGATGCTGAGTCACAACCACCCGCTGCCTGATGCCTGCCCAGCATCCTGAATTGGTGCAGTTGATTATGTACCTATTTGTCCTTCTGCTTTTAGCATGGTCTTCAGGTGTCCTGAAAGAAGTTAAAAGATGAATTCTCTTGACTTAGCTCTCAAGACAGTTTAACCGCAATCTCTGTCAAGGATGCCATGATGATGGCCTCAATAAAATTAATAATGAGACATAGCTAACAAAGACAGAATTTCCCCAGTAAAAAAAATACAGGGGATGGTTCGTACTTAACAGATAGTTCACCAGTTGCTATAACGCATAGGCTCTCTTTCTGTAACCATTGCCCCGAGGGGTTTGGAAAGGACTCCAGTGGTTTGGGTAATAAGCCAAGGATAGAGACAAAGTTTAATTATGCAAAGATACCACATACTATGGTGGTTCTGGCTGAGATGATAATAATGAAGAGTCCAAAATTACAGCCTAGTAATGTTGATCATCAACAGAAAAGGTACACTGTGAATCTGTAGGTGGAAGGAAATTTTGCCTTGGCATCTTTCACATTCAAATGTATTTATGGAAGTAACTACCCAGGACCAGTGTCATCTGAAGAGAATAATTAGCCCAAGCAACATAAGTTCAGGGTTTTACCAATGAGTATGAGAACCAAAAGTAGATGTTTGCATAAGGCTGGCTTTAACACGTACAGATTTTAATTCAAGTCAGATGATAATGCATCTATGGAAGGTAAATTGTTTATATGCAGACATCTTCAAAAGTAACATTTTTTTCAAGAATATTTTCAAAGATTTTTAGTGAATTTTGTCTACAACGGATTGAAAAAAACACATTGGTACAATATTTATACAATTACTTATGGTACAATAGCTATACCATAAATTAATCTTCTTATAATTGTTCAACTTGAATCATAGAAGTTGACATTCTTGGTTTGTAAGCAGCCCACATTTGCAGTGAAGAGGCATATCCTTGTGTATGATTCTCCAACCAAAAGCAACTATCAGGTAACTGTTAAAATTAAAAGCCATTAAGATTTTAAATAGGCAGTTATGTCAGGCATTGCCATAAAGTGAAACAGAACAAAAAAGCTCCACTGCTATTCATTAGGCATTTGTCACAATGTATACGCTGCATGCTTTTGTTTGAATAGAAAAGCAATTATGTTTTTAATACGCTTATATTCTACTCATCTCCTCATCATCCTAGGATAATGAGTCATTAGAAAAAAGAATATTATATACAGCAATACAGCTTATTGTTCTGTGCAAATTATTATTGCATCAGCTGAGCATAAGTACCTGACAGTTAGGAAAGCTTAGTTGTCAGCAGTTTCTGTTTGTGCTTGTACTATCCATGCAAGCCTCCAGAAGGTCTTTTCTTCATCTAGCCCTATTTTCTGCTATTACTGAACCTAAAGTTCATGACCCCTGCATTGGATATAGGAATAGAGGACACAATTTGATGACATCAAAAAAATCTCTGTAGAGTTGCCATGTGACTGGCTCCCATGAGGCACAGATGCATCTGAAGCAAGTCCAGAACATAGAATTACCATGACTACAGCAGAGTAACTTATTTAATACAGCAAACAGTGGATAAGAAATAAATAAATAAAAAAGTATAATACTCATTTTCATATAAATCAACATCATCAAATTGCTGGAGTACACAGTCGGGGCAGATAGGCTGGGGAGATTATTGGTTTTAAATGAGGAAAGTCAGAGTTCAGGCTGCTTTCTACAGATGACCCGATTATCCTCAAACCAATGCCAAGATAAAAATCATGCTTCCACACCCATAAAGCTAGTATATCGGCTCTGAAAAGGGAGCTATGAAAAMCAACAGTAGCCAAGGTGAAACATTAGGCGAGGTTAAACTATCTGTCTTTAAATGGTACATGCTATGTCGTTGTCCTCACCTAACGCAAGATGTCAGGAGAATGGCCCTAGCAGAGACCTCACGCAGACCAGGGAGACTGCAGTAGTCATCTCCGTGAGAAGTGAATCTTTCTCCTGCAATGATGTCCAGACCGGTGCCAGCTATTAGCTCTGCTGGAGCCATTACCCCACAAGCCATAAACAGCATAAACAAAGATGGATAATTGGTTAAGAATGTTGAGAGGCTATATTTTTACTGCCCAAACAAATGGTTCTTTAATGTAGGACTCTGCCATTCCTTATTATATTACTGTGTTTAAAGCAAGTCAAAAAATAAATGGGTGTTTCACAGGTAATAAAGATAGAAGGCCAAAATTCTGCTCTGCAATAATTGTTATTTACAAAAGTCACAAAAGCAACTTGCACCATAATGTCTTTCCATTAAGTTTACAATTAACATTTTTGGAAACTAACAGAAAAAAATATTCTTTCTGAACATAGTTAGTTCAGTTGGCTTCTTGGACAAAATTTCTACACACCTTGGACATCCAAAACTGAATTTACTAATTATAATATTTTTCCTATATCAATGAATCACTGCACTTGATCAGCATCAAAATAGGGAATACGTACGTGCATGTGGGAGAACAGTTAATTGCTTGCTATCTTACAGTGATAGGGACATGCCATTAATTCTCCAGCATATGGCACAAAATTAGAGCCTATTGCTACTACATTTTCATCATGTTAGAATGTTAATACTAGGTTGCACTCTTTATATAAATCTAAYAAAAAACATGAGAAATAAGATTCAGGTCTTGGTAAACTGTGTTTTTTGGTTTTTTTTTTTTTTATTTCTAAACAGCAGAGTTTAAACCACAAGTTAATAACATGTACAGAGAAAGCATTTTAAAGTCTCTTACACAGTTAAAAGGAAGCAGGAACAAGCGATAAATAGCTGCATATATGCAGTACTAAGGTTACCCTCAAAAATCAAAGCTTTTGTTGCAAAGTTAAAGGCATAGTATACTATAAGTCTTTCATAAACACTTTTATGATACCTTCGTGAATCYTAATGCACTATTGCTGGAGTTTCTGGCAAAGGTTTATATCATACTATGTTTACAGAGACACTATTTTAAAGGTTTTACAGTAAAAGATGGTATCAAGATAGCTGTTCTGATAAGAAGCAGAAACAAACTGAAGCAGAAAAAAACTTATGCTAAACAAAGCCTTTTTGGATTCCAAATATTATGATGCTCAGCATATGCTTGCTCTACAGATCTATTTGATTGCTGATTTTCTGATGATGATATTGACGTGCTGTTAATAGAAATATGCAGCACACGCTTGCTAATCGTGATAAGCATACACTGCAAATCCGTTTGATTGTTAAAATTCCTAATGATGATATCGATGTAATATTGACATGCTGTTGAGAAAAAATCCAGCATGCAGTGAATGGTTAAATGAGGTAGGATACATCAGATATCTGTTTGATTGTTAAGTTTCTAAAAATTACTCTAGAGCATTTTCAAGGAAATTAAAAAAAAAAAAAAGAATGCAACACATGCTATTCTAAATATTCTATACTGTAATACTCTCCAAGCAGTATATGTACATTTCTGTGTTTGTTCTGAAAACATCATTTATATAACTAAAAAAACATATTTCAAGATCTTTTGGGTAGCATGCTGCTGAAAGAATAGTATTAAATGGGTACAGTATTTTAGTAGTTTTTGCAACCATTTTTTTCAGAAGAGAAAGAAATTCAGAATTAAGGGGTTTTTTTGAGAAGTCATTTTATTAAGTAAAAAAACAGCACAGGCACTGCAATCTGAAGGCTATTAAGAAAATAGTAAATACAGAATGGAAAATGCAACTTTTTTTGCAAACAATTTTGCATTTTTAAGTTGTTATTATTCCATAAAAAACATAAATGAAGTTATATATAAGTATTGAAGCAGAATGCTTAGAAGTTTTCCTGGAAATTATCATTACAAGAGAAGAGCAACATTTATGGTAGTAAACTGCATACCCTATTGTCTTTGGTTTAGTAACCTACGAAGACCCACATAAAATTTCAAATTTATTCACAGCTTTTCCTTCAACTGCCTTTCCCACTCTGTTACTCCCCCTRAAAAAAAAACAAACCTCAAACAAACTGAAAACTTGGGATGGGGGCAGGGGAGAAGAGAAAACCAGCAGCACAGTCGAACTCCGAGCGCTCCACGGCGGCAGAACTGGCGCTTCAGCGCGAACAACGCATTTCATCTCTGATGTAAATTTTTGTTTCATCAACAATATAAGTGATTTAGCACTGACTGAACTGAGCCAAATCATGTTAATCCTCTACTTCGGGTGCACGTCTGCTGGCCCTTTGTATCTCGGAGGATAGACTGCCATCTAGTGACGGCGAGAGCCGTGTCAGTCAGAAATGAATCGACGCCCGGATTGAATGGGGAACTGTTTCGGACTCCGGCTGCTCTCCCCCCTGCCTTGATCCTGCCTGCTCTCTTGGCCAAGGCGGGCGCGATGCCTATGCTATACGTCTTCCAGATCCACTGCAGAAAGGTGGGAGTACTGCTCAGAGCCTACCCCAGAAGTAGATTTCAAATAAGCACACAGGACCTCCCTTCTTGATCAATACAAAACAATAAATAAATAAATAAATAATATTCACTGAAGAAAGAAATTGTTTTCTCCACAGAGCACAAGACATTTTCCTATAAAAGAGCATAGAGTTCGTTCTCACATGTGAGTTGGAGAACTTCCTTASTCTATTTTATTTTTACTGATGTTGCTGCTTCTAACGTTCAGRCTTTTTCACCACTGAAACCTGTAACAGAACAGAATCCTGAATGCTATCATTTACTAGTCCACAATGAGAGCAAGGAAGAGATGAAAGCTTAAGCAACAGCAGTGAACTCCAAGCAAAGGGAATTATAAACATATGTATAAGAACAAAAAGAAAAATAGACAAAGCAATAAGATCTATGTGGTTAATTCTGTCAGCTTCAGCTGCTTGCTGAAACACTCTCAAAATTGGTGGAAAAAAGTTAATACATCGGAAAACATAACCCTTATAATGATACAAGGCCATTGAAATCTAGAAGTATCCACTCCTGACAGTGCAATAGCTGCATAATTAATGGTGCCTTCCTTTAATATGCACATCATCGTCTTCCAGTTCCATGCGCACACTGGAATACCTGGTACTGTGCAGCCAAGCAAGCACTATTTACTTCCAGCTTCAACCCATTAACCTCTTCAGGCTACAGAATCAGTGAAGCTATGAAAAAATCTAAGAGCACATGAATAGAGTCAAGAAATAAATACTTGTACAAGTGTTTGGATAAGCAATTAGTACATGGGAAAACATTTTAAGAGATGATGGTACATCATCCCGATCCTTCCCGCCTGTACAGCAAAAGGGGTCAGGAAGCTGATACATTCTGCATTGCCAGTTTTCCTATACATTGCCATAAGCAACATGACACAAGAGGCGGGGAATGACAGACTAGGCAGAAAAACTCTTTTGTATAATCAAGGTACCACTACTACTTCCCTGAAGGAAGAAGATAATACACAGAAAAACCATATTCAGAACAAGATGTTTCTATAGCATACCAACTTGAATAACTGGACAAGGCAAGCATATAATGTTCTATTGGAGGTACTTAAGCTAAATGGCTGAAGCAGATTTCACAGGTCAATAAATTATAAGAACTTGCATGTGGCCTTGGAACAGGTGCAAACTAGAACTTGGTGTTTATTTTTCTTTTTAAAGCTAATATTTGTTCCTCTGCAATATGAGGTTCAGGTGGTCTCCACAGTGATAAACCTGCAAAACAGTTTGCCTGAAGAAAATTCAGAGATGCAAGTTATAAAACTGATGAAAAAGGAGGGTGAGCACAAAGGATGACGTTACGAGCAAGTCAGAGATTCGTTCAGGTGGTTAGAAACCAGCTTCCATGATATCCTGAGTGACAGGGTTCCTCATCTTGCAGAAAAAGAGTCAAAAGCACCAGATTTGTGTACAGTGTAACACACTTACTGCTGGTGCCTAGTCCTGTTCCTAATCTTGGGCTTCAGCTCCAAACTTTCGGCTGTTCATACAGTCAGAGAAGTGGGTCTGGCTAGAACAAAACACAGAATTATAACATCTCAGCCTGTCCAAAAAACCCAATAGGTTTGAGTTGTTGTGGCAACAGAGCAATATGTAAGAGTGCAGTATTTAGATCTGGAGTTTCCCAGTTATCCTGTTCCTTAATTTAGGAGAAATATAGTTCCTTTCCTTCACTTCACTTGCCTACCACCAAATGGGTAAACGGCTGTAGATAAGCCTATAAAGGCCAGTCCTAAGTATATAGTATGAGTATAAAAAGGTATTTGTTCATCAGGTTTATCATAGAACTACAGTTACGTTCTGCAATATTCATGACAATTCCACCTTTGCTTTTAAAGATTGTTTTCTATACTGAAAATATTGAATATTTTTGGCCTCTAAATTAACCTGAATAACAAATCCGACACACCTGATTTTGGTCAACTCTATCAATTTTTACAGGAATAAAGCCCACAACATTTTACAAGATTTATGAATAGTTTTTATTAACGTTTTACTTGATCACAGAAATAAAGTTGAGCTTAAGGGACTTTATTCCATAACCCACTTAGCCAAATTGAATGCAGTAATGACAGACTCAACCCCACAAGAAAGAGAGTGTCAATCTATGAACAAGAAACATACCAATAGAACCAGAAATACAATATATATATATATAACCATAGCTTACAAGTTAGTGAACTGTGGTAATGTATTTCCAAGAAGAAAAAGGCATTAACTAAAGTTTAGTTTTCACACTTCATCTGTGTTTACAGATGTTGTTCCACAGAGGATTAAAGGGGGAATAAAGCGGGGGTGGGGTGAGGGCTGTTTAAATCGGACAATGAAGAAGTTGCCAATACAACCTTTATTTAAAAAAAAAAAAAAAAAAAAAAGTCAAATATGATTTGATCAATTTTTTTTTCCACTCAGTATAATCATCTCAATCAGTAGAACTTTTAGTTTAAGTTTTGTAGTAAAGAGATTTTTAAGAACATTAACTTTTTAGTGTTAGAAATAAAGTTTTATTCTTTCYTAACATCATGCCTCAGCTCTTGAGCCAATTAAAAATCAGTTCTGTTCTGCAAGCGCTTCTGACAATGTGAAGCCTGTGAGAAATTTCAACTTTCTAATTCAAAATTAAAAACAAAACAGTGAAGTATTTAATTTCAATTAAAAAAAAAAAAAAAAACCAAACCCTACACAAGACTGATACAGTTGTTATACCATCAGTCAGTGCAGTGACAGTTGTTTCTTAGCTACCAGTTAATGGAGAAACTTCTGGTTTCAGCAGATGAAGGAGGAAGAAAACCTAAACTTTTAAATCTTGGATAAAGCAGTGAGGTTAGGAAAGAAGTGCACTCAGTGCAACAACATTTCAGCCCGGTGTAGTCCTTAAAAAGTCACAGACAAGAGAAAGACGAAGTTCTGAGAAAGCTCAAGAAATGAAAATAGCATGGATGGGAGATAAAAAAACCAAACCCAAACCCATGTAATATTTCAAATCTATGCAATTTCTTCTGGAAGCAAGAAAGGCACCTTCTATTATAGCATCACATGTAGGCTTACTGCCTTCAAAGTTGTTGTATTCTGACARAAATGCTCAAGAACCTACTTGCCACTAAGCCATCTTTTTCACCTTATGACTCCCAAATATAAACCAGGAACAAGAAATAAAACTTGAGAATAAAGCCAGCCTAGCATCAGAAAATGCCAACGTCTGCTAGTGCTGCAAAGGGAGGATTTGCCACCTCAGTGCATCACCCTTCGTTTCCCCTTCTGGCAGGAGCTGCCATGGATAGATCAGCAGAGCAGAAACCCACGAGGGTGTGGATCCTTCCTKCCTTCCCACAGCCCTCCAGCTTGCAGGTCCCATCCTCTTTATAGTCACCAGTGGGCAGCTGGTTTGGGGACAGGCAGAGAACAGCCACTTAGCCTGGGAAGTGGATTTACTTTGTAGGAGTAGGAAGTTAAAGGAATCTATAGCCAGTAGACCTTATTTAAYGGATGAAGATTCCCTTTGGGCAAATATACTCGGTGCTCCCAAGCAAAGCTGTACTGGCTCAGGGACCACGTATGACCACAATACATAACAGAGGTTCTATCTTCTGAACAGGCTGAATCCCTTCATCTCACACTGGTTCTACGTTGTTCAGAATAAAGTAAAGTCAACTTGCCTTTACCACAACTATTCTTTTTCTGGATTATTTATTCAATTTTGATCTGCTCATGGTTGAAGTGCCACAAGTACTAAGAGCAAGGTTATTCATGAAAATGCAGAAAGAATAATCAGATATTGAAGAGGCAGACAGTACAAGAAGATAAGTGTTTGTTTCAAGGGTTATTAAAGAGCACAGGGAACACTGCAGGAAAAGATAGGATTATTCTTGTGGTTATCACTAGACACCTAACCCAGGTCAGTTTATTTGCCAGTGTGTGTGTGTAAGGGTGCCAAATTAAAAAACAAGCAAACAAAAAGCCAGCCCACCAACAAACCTGAATCTCATKAAACCCATCATCTAGCAGTAACCCTACAGATAAACTAGGCTTAACAGAATCTGGGACGTCTTAGTCCTATCTTAAAGGATAAATGAAGACTTCAAACTGCTAAACAAAGTCATTCTGAATTGTCAAGAACAGTGTAATCCACAGAAAAACATAATTTAGGAAAATCATTTTTCCTTTACCAACTGCCAGGTGAGAAGATCAGAAGTTGTACTGCAAACATGGTTAAGAAAAATAGAAGATGAAAAATCTTCTGTGAAATTTTCTGAATGATTTCTGTGAAAGACCGAAGTATTTTTCACTGCAACTGTGAATTGGTTCAAAACAGTACAATAAGAAATTTACAGGTCTTTGGATAGAATAGTAGATATGTCCAGAGCTGGTAAAAACTATAGAGACAATYGATAAACTACTAAAATGTGTCAAAATAAAACATATTCCCAACTGTAAGTCAAAAAACAAGAGTAAAAATAGCAAAGAGTAAATTGATCTCCTTCAAATTTATTACAGAGGACAAGAGATGCAAGAGTTCCAAGCAAAACAAGTATATTATCATGCTTGCCATAACACCAACCATTTTTCAAGACTGTCGTTCTCAGCACAAATTGTGCAGAAATACAAACCAAAATACATCCATAAAGATACAGCTGGAGGACAAAGTTTTGATGATACAGAAACAAATATCTTTTGTTGGGTTACTTAATAAATTTGCCAGATTGTAAAGAAGATTAGTTTTTGACATAAACTGCAAGAACAGAAAGTGAATTTCAAAAAGAGATGCTGTAGCGGAGTGCAAAGTAGTTACAGCATCAAAAACTGTGTCCAGATGAATGAAATTGTCTCCAGATGAAAGTAGCTGTCCCAAGGAGAAACTATTTTGAATTGGAAAGACATTAGGCCAAATGGAAGCAAGCAGCAGGGGGAAGTTTAACAAGCTTTGTTAAGTGATCTTATGCTTCATGTCTTCCAGAAGACACTTACGTTCTTCTCAGAGCTTTCCAACCACACACCCATTGTAAAGTGATCAGTGGCTCACCAGCATTAAAATAAAAACAGTAACAAAAAAATTCCCAGAAAAAGTTCTCGTGGGGTAGGGACTCCACAYAGGTACATACAAATTTCAAATACACTAAATCAGGTAGGGTTTTGTTGTTACTTATTACTGAATGTAGAGAAATATGAACTTCTAGAAAAGGGGTCAAATTCATGATGCAAGAAAGAAAGCTGCAATAAAATATCAAAACAAGCAGACATACTCACGCTGTTGCTACTCTTAGTATTCTCCAGCAAGACGTATTTGTGCAAACAAAAAATAACTAAGAGCACCGTTACTGGTTCACAAAAATCAGTTATAGTAGTTTATTACTTTTWAACTATTTCTATTCTAGTTTACAATACACAACCCTAGTTGGTAGATAAGGAGTCCAGGATTGGGATCTCATCCTGCTGAAGTGTCTGCTAACATAGCTAGTCACGCTGCCTTACTCCAGTGGTCCRAAGACCCGCCCTAAGAGGGGCTAGGAAGCTTTAACACTGCTAAGTCTCTGTTCCAGCCAGGAACTGACACAAGAGCTTGGGCTTTTTCTTATTCTAATGCCCTTTTCAACCTCACCTGAACATCCTCCAGGATCAAGACAGCAAAGTCTAACCAGCATTTCTGGGAAGAGGGAGCTCCCTCTTATGCTGATGTGAGTAACATAACGAGTCACACCAAGTCTCCAGCCAAGAGGGAACAGGGAAAGCAGAGAATACAAACCACAACCACACTGTGCCCCATCCTACCCATCCTCTGCTGGCCACAGCACCCCACATTTCCAGTTTTTAAACACAACAGCAGCACACGATGCTCACTTAGCAAAGGCCCCAAGTCAGGTCTGGACCGAAATGAACACAAGCTTAAACTTAAACACCACAGTGGTGAGTCAGGTGTACTTTTTAGGTTAACAGGGTGCCTGGGAATAAGAGCAAGATCCTGCCCACTCATTGGTCTTGAAATAAGGCAAGGCGCAGCACATGCATCACAGCATCACTGGAGCACACACAGGTCCCTCGCGCTCTCTCCGTTACTGCTCTGTCGAAGATATCAACTATTGGTTCAATATCCTCGTCCCTGTCTTCCACAGCCTCGCAACCAGACTTGGGATTCTGCCATCTTCCAACTAAACTGACACCAGGGAGTTCTGATTAATGATAAATAGTCAGATTTGGAGTACAGATATAAACGTAGTTTCAAAAAAAAAAAAATCTATTGGTGATAGAGCAAAAATCTATTTTGACCTCCACAGCCTGAAGCATAATAGCTTTATCCAAATGTCATTGACTGGCCTGGGGAATCAAGACCTCTGTCTTGCAAATCCTTGCTGTTTTGAAAGGCCTGGTTCAAATAGCCACTGCATATTGCTAAAAGGTTTTCAGCAGTTTCCAGCATTTGAACAAACCATTTAACATAATGCAGGGAGGACTCAAGAGAGGCTAATATGAAGGGGAAAAAAAAAAAAAAAAAAAAAAGCACTATTTTTTTTTCCTTGTTCACTTGTTAACCTTTATCAATAAAGGTTAACACCCTAGGCCTTGTAAAAGTACATTTTCAGGTTCAGTTAACTCCTTAACTCTAGGCATACTAAATCCACAGCACTGCCTGGTCAATTCCCTTAATTAAAGTCTTTTTGTTTGTTTGTTTGTTTTTGCTAATTATAAATCTTCATTTGCCATAATCATAACCCAAACACTCCTAAAAATGTTGATTGGAAATAGCTTAAGATTTGGCAAAAATTGCACACGTGATGGCTATAACAACTACCTGTTTAATGCTGCTGCCATACCAACGTATTGTAAAAGTTTAGACATTTCAGTGAGTGGCTTCTCTCTCTCAAGGGAGTCAGTCCTTGACATACCAAACAAACCATCTCCTTCCGCCACAAATGCTAAATAATTGCATCTCAATTCTCATGTCGCTCTACRTTTATGCAAAAATTGTTGTGGATGTTTATTTAGGTATGTTACTGTTGCACCAGTGTTATAGGCTGAGACTTGAGGAAAATGAGCTTCCTGACCCTTCTAGTGCATGGCAGCTCTCTAACAGGAAATGGCTTTAGCTTACATTAAAGCTGTTTTACAGAAGATAATTTCTGTTCTTTTACAGAGAGAGTTAACCACATTGTTTCGCATCTTGTTGTGCACTTTTGGCATATGATTTTTATTTAAAGAATATTAGATTCCACCATACCCTCTCAGGTTTGGTTTTTTTTTTTTTTCCCTAAGGTGCTACGTGTTTAACAGTGGTTAGCACATTTGATTATAGGAAAAACACAAGATGTTTTGCTGTCAATTAAGGTTTAAGCGTCAATATTTTTTTCCCCTGTAGTTTATATTGAAATGTTTGAAGATAGCTTTAGAACATAATTTCTYCAACATAACAGATTCCCCTCCGTCTTTAGCTTTGATGCCACATCCATACAGAGCCACAGTACAGGAGGTCACAGTCCAGTCACCAGTAGCCCAGTGCACAAGCATTGCATCTTTTTTTATGTCATTCCTTAACCCATAAAGCCCCTATGCAATGCAGAAATAATTCGGAATTGTGGTTGTTTTGAGGGCAGAACTTTCCCCAAAGGATGAGGAGAAAGAACATTAAAAACAAAATCCCAAAATCTTTAGCCCAATAAACAGTCTTCTAAGGATCAATTCTGGAGAAGGAATAGGTTAAATGTAATATGGTCCCCCTCTCCTAGATCAGGTCACTGCTCTGGTGTACCATGTACTGAGAGTTTACACATGGGATGATAGGGGTAAAAAAGGAGATCCTGGAGCAGGTGTTTCCAGTGAGAAGAAAAAGAATACTAAAAAAAAAAAAAAAACCAAACCCAAACCAAAACAAAACAAAAAAAAGGAGATGGAAGTTATGTATGCCTTAAACTTCACACATTTGTGTTGATTGCTTTCTTCCTCTTTCTGTAAGCTGTTTAAAATTAACTCTGTCAGTAGGGATTGTGGCTTAATTTCATACTGCATACTCTAAAAAGTGTTTTAGGGCTATGTAAAGGTGGTAACAATTAGTAAAATATTTCCATAAATGACATCACATCACAGTTTATCTCAGGAACATCAAGACAGCCTTTTTTTTTTGGCGGGGCACAGCAGGACAGGTGGTGGGGTTTTTTGTTTTGTTTTTTAAATAGGAAACCAACCCTTTATGCTTTCTCTCTTTGATGAACTGTCCGGAGTGAAACCAACCCTTGTGACTACTTTCTCCCCCGCTTCCAAAAGTTATAGTCATGTAAAAGATTATAACATAATGTAAACAAGACTAAATACACAACACAAAAAGAACGTTGATCCTTTTCAATAAAAGATATAAAATGTCTAAGAATAGGACAAAAAACTTTTTTAATCTTGGATCACTTCTCAAAATATATTGATTTTTRTGGTTTCACTGTGCATTCAAACAGCTCCATCTTTTATGATTTGTATATAATCCAAGCCTGAAGCCTTATTTAGGATTCCGATTCCTTAAGAATTTTTTAAGAGGCCAGAATGCACATTACAAGAGATACTGACCAACACGTGCGCATTGCAAAAATCTTCATAACAGTTCCTATGGCATCCCATTGACACTTCTGTCCATTTTGAAATATTTCCAAACACTAGTACTCTGAAGAGCCTTTTGCAGGGTGCCAAAATACATTATTTCCAATTATAAAGTTCAAAGGCCTTTTTCACTTTAAAAGTAACTGTTAGTTTTTRTGTGTTCATTCGGTGACTTTCTGTTGAGTATTCATTCATAAAATCCTGCCTGCCAGATAATTATATTACATTAATATGGTATGAATAAATGAAAGCAGTAAGTATGGTTTTATTCTTTATTTCACAATCTACAGCTTGCTTTGCTTCAATAGTACAAAATTATTGTGTCTGAAACAATATCACATGGTAATTTGTTTTAGGTCTCTTCAGAACATAGACATATAGAGAACACCACCCGGAGTAATTGGATGGATAGCATAAAGAATATGTAGATTAGACTATTACATTTTCTTTCTGGCAGGCTTTGACTGATCCTCAGGAATTGCATAAGAAAGCAGGAAAAAAAAGTCTATTTTTGTCAAGTTCAAGTTTTTAAAATAAAAAAGGATATTTTATACATATTCGCCACCTTTCTATCATGCATACACTGCACCATGCCATCAATTCTGAAGCCCCAAGGAAATCCATGAGGATTACTGCAGAAGAAATAGATAGTTCAAAATAGCTGACTATAGAAGACTTGATTCTATAGCACACAACTTAAAACAGATATCATAATACACACTAATATCTATTTCTTTTTCCAGAAATCAACATTCCATTGCATTACAACTGCAATCAATGGTGGACTCCAATAAGAGTCAAGTAAACTGTAGCTCAGAGAAGTACAAATTCTCTTTTTTATATCTAGAAGTTCGAGTAGACTTCTCTGTGTGTGGCTTCTTCATAGCCTCAGCCTTTTCTATCACATCCCAGTATTCATCTTTCAGTTGTAACTGCACACCTCAGCAGCACTGCAAAGGTTTCCTCCAGTGCAAAATACCACTGAAATCGATGGGACTTCATGAAGTAATGTTTGTCCAAGGTAGCTATAAAGAGGGGATGCACATAAGAGATCTGCTGGTAGAATATCAGATAGGAGTCCCTTCTCCTGAAATCTTAAATGACCCTACCACCTCTGCGCCTGCATATCGACTTCACAGGGCATTGACTGGCAAAGTTTCCAGATCACCTCACTACCATTAAGCAAGTATTCCCAGAGACTCTCAAATATGGCAATCCTTGTTTCAGTAACAGACAAAGCATTCCCCTTGCACACAGCAAGTCCATGGCAATTCAGAGAAACTCTTCACTGTGACTTTTCATGGTCTTCTCATCAGGAGTGCAAGGAAAGTACAGTAACAACTGGATAAAAGTCTTTGGCATGAGTGCGAGGTAGTTAGCCCATCAAGAGCACATGCAACCATCCTAGCCACCTTGTGCTTTCACCAGTATTTTTACTTGAGCTAGACAGACTCCCAGGAACCTGCCCAAGGGACGATGCGACAAGTGCAGGGGATAAGAGCAGCAAAGTTATCTCCAGGGAGGAAGTGCACGTATGTGGTGAAGAACATCACTGCCTTCTTAGAATTTTTTGCATCTATTACAGTGTCATGGTTTAACACCAGCCAGCAACTAAGCACCACCCAGCCGCTCGCTCACTCCCCCCACAGTGGGATGGGGGAGAGAACCCGAAGGGTAAAAGTGAGAAAACTCGTGGGTTGAGGTAAAGACAGTTTAAGAGGTAAAGCAAAAGCCGTGCACGCAAACAAAGCAAAACAAGGAATTCATTCACTACTTCCCATCGGCAGGCAGCTGTTCAGCCATCTCCAGGAAAGCAGGGCTCCACCACACATAACGGTTACTTGGGAAGACAAACGCCATCACTCCAGATGTCCCCCCTTCCTYCTTCTTCCCCCAGCTTTATATGCTGAGCAAGACACCATATGGTATGGAATATCCCTTTGGTCAGYTGGGGTCAGCTGTCCCAGCTGTGTCCCCTCCCAACTTCTTGTGCACCCTGAGCCTCCTCGCTGGTGGGGTGGGGTGAGAAGCAGAAGAGGCCTTGACTCTGTGTAAACACTGCTCAGCAATAACAAAAACATCCCTGAATTATCAACACTGTTTTCAGCACAAATCCAAAACATAGCCCCATACTAGCTGCTGTGAAGAAAATTAACTCTACCCCAGCCAAAACCAGCACATACAGCAATGATATTATTGGTMACATTAGCACCTCTAGACCAATACTTTGTCTGCAGGCTTCTGTATGAGGCTTTCACTAAATTGTAGTTATCTGGCTTGGAGGTGGAGGCAGCTGTTTGGGAAGAAAGCACTGTTCAATAGGCATCACAAGCTTGCATCATCCAGCCCAGCCAGCCAGCTATTTTCGTGAACCTCCATCCAAGGGACAAATTTGAGAATTAAGATCTTTATATCAACCCCAAAGAAACTGTCTGTACCAGGCATATATGGAGAAGGAGATAGCTGTAAAATCTACTAAGATTTCTATTCTTATATTTTTTAGCTATTACAARCCATAATTAGGAGACATAACAATTTCCAAAGAGTTTACATTAAAAGGAAACAATAAACACTACAGCTCACAGAAGAGCTCACTAGAGATTATAGAAACAAGGGATTCAATAAAAGAAACCAGGCAAAAAACCAAAACACACACCCCCTCTAAGCTCTGTATTAACAAGCCTTTCTTTTTCTTCTCGTAGAAGAAAGATATTCCTTCAGTATTGACCATGATATGGAAGTAAAGACATGAAAATTAAAAGGTATCAAAAAAAACCCTTTTAACTTCTTTTTTAAAAAATATTAATTTAAATAATAAATAAAATAATAATAAAATATTATTAAATAATAAATGTTTATTTTAAAAAATTAAAAAAAAAAAATTTTTTATAAAAAAAAAAAAAAAAAATAAATAAAATAATAATAAAATATTATTAAATAATAAATGTTTATTTTAAAAAATTAAATATTGCAAATAGTTAAGAGCAGATAACTGCCCTGCAGGACAGGTAATGCTCCACATCTTATATGTCCTAATATAAGAAATTCAAGAAAAATCATAACAACTTCTTTGAAATAGCCTCTAGTTTAGTCATAAAGCCCAATATTAATGTTTTTTTCTTGGTAATGTTGTTTAGAAGAGACACAGAAAACCTTTCCAAATAAAGGACTATAAATAGATGAACATTCCTTTTACTTCATCTCTCTCTTTATTAAAAAAAAAAAAAAAAAAATATATATATATATATAAAATAAATTTGTCTTTTGCCACACCATAAAAATTAGTAGTTGCAAACCATACATATTTTCACAATGTATGTTGCACGGAGCTCTACACACATTGCTATGCAGAACATCACAGCCACTTGTTAAGTGTGGTGCATCACCCAAGTCTTCCAAGGACTGCGTGTATATGGGCTGGTTTGTTTACCAGAGGAGTTTAATTTCATCCACAATGGCACTGTTTAGTTACATTCTGAACTGGGAGAGTTTTTCATGTATCTTTTCTAAYGTTGCTCTAAACTGCTCATTTTTGTAACATCCAAAGTATGTTTCTCACAGTTCCTACTCATCTCTGTAAAAGAAAAGAAAAAAAAAAACAAACCAAACCTATTTGAACTGAGTTCCTATGCTAATTTGCCAGTCTCACTGTACCAGCATCAGTGAGAAGATGACCAGAATGGCTTAGTCCTATCTAACACCATATGGATGGACTAGGATGTTCTCAGCCAGCCACCAAGATGACCAGTCATTGGACAGGACTGGGGAGGGGTAGTGGTGGTGGGGAACACCCCACATAAAAAGTAAATCATTCTCTTCGGGATACTTCAACACAGAAGGAATTTTGTCAGCTTCAGAAGTATATAAAATGCACATGGAACTCATATGCAGCAGAGCATGACCAAGATAATTTGGCTAAACGTTGTACTACAAAAATTTAACTAGGAAAAAAGTGGAATCAAATTAAAAATTTCCTAACTTATCCACACAGTATAACAAGTATAAAATAACCTCTTTCTGATGCATTCCATTACTGGTCCCTAAAGCTTTCCATATTAAAATGTTCAGAGTTTTTCTTTAATCACTCTAAAAAGGGAACTTGTCACTTCACTGGTGGTAAGACATCTCTGAAAATTTAGGGAAAAAAAAACCAAAACCACGAAAAACAAACAAACCACCTCACAACAGCCTACTTCATTATCTATGAAGGAAGTATAAGATTTCTTTAAAATGCTTAAAGTTTTGATTACAGTTTTAATCTGTTTTTCTCTGCAATTGTTATGCTCAAATTTACTTTTAAAAGGAAAGGCATCCTGAATAACTCATTCTGGATTCATATGAATCCAGAAGAGAGTGTGCTTTAAGAAAATCCTCAAGTATCATATGACTAGCATTAAAAAAATCATTAGCATTGACAACAGTGCCAGGTAAGCACATTCTCACACTAAAATTTTTCTCCAGTTTTCTAATGACATTTTATAAATKAGTTTTGATGAGTCCGGTATTCATTTATCACAAAGAAAGTGATAAATGAGTCCAAGCTTTTCTTTAACATTACACTGAGAGTCAATCACTAACTTTACATTAAACAGATCTTTAAAGCCATACTCCAGTAACAACATTTTGATGGTGATCTAAGTTATGTTATTTAAGTGCAAATGGGGGAAGAAGGGTAAGCTGAACTTATGGCTTTAACATTTATATTAGCATATAATAAACATTTAAATTAAAAGATGTATTAAAGTCTATTATGTGTATACCACCATACATTTTATTCAAATTATTAACCTGAAAACATGCTATATTTTATTTTCTTTTTTGCCTTCCGAGTTGAAAATGTTTTTTT
>JAYKAV010003130.1:81746-101746 GCA_035582835.1 Phoebastria nigripes | reverse complement strand
GACAGCAGATTGTTCAGCACTTGGGGCAAGTGGGTGGAGGGGAGCAAGCAGTGAGGGACACAAGGGTCTTCTTGTCAGAGAAGGAGCAGACTTCAGCTGAGATGAAGAGGAGGCTCCAGGCAGCATGAAAGGGTCTAGCCATCTGAGCAACAACTGCTGTAGGGCTCCTTCCTTTCCTCAGTGGTTGGCTAAGTGGTCTGACTCTTTCCCAGGAGTGTCCTACCAAGAGCGGTATGGAGAAGGGGAAGGAAAGTAGGGAACCGATAGGTATGGAGTATGTGGGAGGAAGCTGCTCAGGTGTACACTTTTCTTCGTGTTAGCTCAATTCCTGCTCAACCTTAGTATATTTATGCTCATTTTTTAAACCTTGAAATCTGCAGTTTATGGTTTTATCATGCTTATGTAATGGCAAAAATTAAAACTGCACACACAGATTAAAATAAATAAAACTAAATTTCTAAAAATTGTACAATTGGCATTATGATAAAAGTCCTGCTACCTCATCAGTGGTGGAAAAAGAAGAAGGGTGTGTAGGTAGGAATACCAGTTCTGCCTTCTAGGCAAACTGTACTAATTCACATTAGTGTCAAGGATACTCCAAACCAAGAGGATTGGGCCCATCCTGCAGCTGTGCTCAATTAACATTTTAATGCAAAGCTGAGGAGATGCAGATAGGTAACAGGTGTGGCTCGCCCTAATTAAATAGCTCTTCTCAATTTTATTATTTATTTCCAGTTATACAAAATGCCATGGTACATATTATTCCGAAGCTATCATTTGAGGGGGAGGCCCAGAAGAGAAATTGCCAACAAACATATCAACTCTTACAAGAAAGCAAAAGCCCAGCAAAAGTGTTCCTAATGACATTTCATTTAATCAAGTTGTTTACAAAGAAAAGCCCAGGAAGTTGACAGCTGTATAGTTCCAGAATATTACACATCTATTCCCCTTAACGTACCACAGTACACAAAGACAAATGAGCTCCACTAAGCAAAACTACCACTATCGTTATAATAGCCATAAAGTAATGCTAAAAGGGATACACTGCTGGCTTTCATTCACTGGAAAATACCACAATGTTGGCAAAATGGACTTTTTTTTTTTAAAATTAGTTAATGAATGTGAAGTTTTGACTGATGGCAAGAAGCACACATTATTTTCAGCTAGGATGATTCGAGAGACCAGATGACACTGATCCCAGCATTCATGGGAAAGGATTTTTGCAATGTTTAAACATAAAACATGGCAATTTTTCTGTATTAATAAATAGCTTCTTCATGTAGTCCTTCTAATTCAAAATTTGTTGGTTTTTTTTTAACATTTCAGATAAGATAAATGACTTATAATTTTTTATAACTTTCCAACAGAATCAATACTAGACAGAATGGATATAAAAATAATCTTTTGTTTTGTTTTGTTTAAAGACACTCTATTGATACTTCTGCTAGTCTTCATGGGACAACTATCAGATAAATTATGGAGTCATCACATAGATAAGCACAATGTGTTTCACAGCTTCTTCCTCTAAGTACCTACCTCAGATGGAGTAGTATGCTATTACTAACTCAAGAAATGTTTAGGTCCAAATGCTTAGTTTGTATATTTAACAACAGCGTCTCCTTTACACCTAATTCAATAAGATAACGTGTGAGAAAGTTTCAAAAAAAAAAAAAAAGATGTTTGCTGCTACCAGTCTGACATCATGTATCACCTTTTGCTCTGTTAAAAGCTGTTGTACTGCAAATGCAAAGTCTCCCCACAACTACAGGTATACTTATTTACATTCAATGTAGTCAGAGCCAATTACTACATGCAATTACACTGGTCTGTTTCCTTAGAGAAATATGTTTCTTCCTCACCCTTAGAAAGAGAAGGATGAGAAAACCATGTTAACAGGAACCATGAAGCATTGGTATAGATTACCTGAGGCCCTGTGGGGTCTCCATCCTTGGCTGTCATTATGAATCAATTAGATGACTTTCTTTAATCCTACTTTTGAGCACAGGGATGAACATCTTCAGATGACTCCAGCTCTATTTCTGATGACTCTCTGGCTCTACCTTAACCTGCAACAAATCAGGAGTGCTCAGAGAGTAGTGGTGGAGCAACTGAGAGACAACGTAAGAAAGTGATGTCTGTAATAGTGTGGGCAGCCTGTGCACACAACAGTGTCAAACAGGCACGCAAATTATCATAGAACCATAGAATCATTTAGGCTGGAAAAGACCTTTAAGATCATCGAGTCCAACCATTAACCTAACACTGCCAAGTCCACCATTAAACCGTGTCCCTTTTAAATACCTCCAAGGATGGTGAGTCAACCACTTCCCTGGGCAGCCTGTTSCAATGCTTGACCACTCTTTCAGTAAAGGAATTTTTCCTAATATGCAATCTCAACCTCCCTTGGCGCAACTTGAGGCCATTTCCTCTTGTCCTATCACTTGTTACCTGGGAAAAGAGACCGACACCCACCTCACTCCAACCTCCTTTCAGGTAGTTGTCGAGAGCGATAAGGTGTCCCCTCAGCCTCCTTTTCTCCAGACTAAACAACCCTAGCTCCCTCAGCTGCTCCTCATAAGGAGGAGCTCTAGACCCTTCAGCAGCTTTGTCGCTCTTCTTTTGACACGTTCCAGCACCTCAATGTCTTTCTTGTAGTGAGGGGCCCAAAACTGAACACAGTATTCGAGGTGCAGCCTCACCAGTGCCGAGTCTAGGGGCACGATCACTGCCCTAGTCCTGCTGGCCACACCATTTCTGATACAGGCCAGGATGCTGTTGGCCGCCTTGGCCACCTGGGCACATTCATATTCAGCTGGCTGTCGAATTCTGGGTCCTTTTCCACTAGGCAGCTTTCCAGCCTCTCTTCCCCAAGCCTGTAGCGTTGCACGGGGTTGTTGCAAGCCAAGTGCAGGACCCGACCCTTGGCCTTGTTAAACTTGATAAAATCGGCCTCGGCCCATCGATCCAACCTGTCCAGATCCCCCTGCAAAGCCTTCCTACCCTCRAGCAGATGGABGCTCCCGCCCAATTTGGTGTCATCTGCAAACTTACTGAGGGAGCACTCAATCCCCTCATCCGGATCATTGATAAAGATATTAAACAAGACTGGCCCCAAACCTGAGCCCKGGGGGACACCGCTTGYGACCGGCCGCCAACTGGATTTAACTCCRTTCACCACAACTCTCTGGGCTCGGCCGTCCAGCCCGTTTTTTACCCAGCAAAGAGTACACCTGTGTAAGCCGTGAGCCGCCAGCTTCTCTAGGAGAATGCTGCGGGAGACAGTGTCAAAGGCTTTACTAAAGTCCAGGTAGACCACATGCACAGCCTTTCCCTCATCBACCTTGCGGGTCCCCTGGTCATAGAAGGAGATCAGGTTGGTCAAGCAGGAGCTGCCTYTCATGAACCCGTGCTGGCTGGGCCTGATCCCCTGGTTGTCCTGCACATGCCTTGTGAGCGGCCTCAAGATGACCCGCTCCATAATGTTGCCCGGTAGTGAGGTCAGGCTGACAGGGCTGTAGTTCGCCGGATCCTCCTTCCGGCCCTTCTTGTAGATGGGCGTCACATTGGCAAGCCTCCAGTCGTCTGGGAGCTCCCCCGTTAAGCAGGACTGCTGATAAACGATGGAGAGTGGCTTGGCAAGCTCCTCCGCCAGCTCCCTCAGTACTCTGGGGTGGATCCCATCCGGTCCCATAGACGTGTGAGTGTCTGTGTGGTGTAGCAGGTCGCTAACCATTTCCCCTTGGATTATGGGGGCTTCCTTCTGCTCCCTGTCCCTGTCTTCCAGGTCAGGGGGCTAGGTACCCCAAGAACAACTGGTTGCCTCTATTAAAGACTGAGGCAAAGAAGGCATTAAGTACCTTAGCCCCTTCCTCATCCTTTGTCACTATACACTAGGAAACATGAATAATGAGCTTAGTTTCAGTAGCACCAACATATAACCAGTAGGTGAATCAGAGTTTGATAAAACAATGAGAAATTATAGTCCCAAATTAATAGTGAGAATTCCTTTAACAAGAACCCCAGGATGTTGGGATCCCCCAGGGATTGGGCAGATTTCCCAAAAAGAGTTAGTACTGAACAACACCAATTCTTTTGTGAATTTAAGAAGTCTCTAAGAAATCAAGAGAGAAATATTGTGCAGATGCAATGTTCCAGAGGTTTTTGTCTACGCACAATTTCTGTCCTATAGGCAGCTATATCAAACTACGCAGACTTCAGCTGAAACAGTATACACCCCTAACATGGATCCAATTATTGGTATATTTTCTAGTTTTGAAGAGAGTTTACTTTTTGTACCTTTTGAAATGTCATCCCTGTTATGAATTTGTCATGCATCATTAAAATTATAATGTCATTATATCAATTACTCTTCCCTTTAGTTACAGTAAGTTTCAACAAATCAGTTTTTAACTTCATAATAGGAAGATCTTGGTAGACAAAAAGAAGCTGAAAAATTGCTTTATTAAATATGCATAACATGTAATTACCCATTTCCTGCTTAACTGAGCTAGTGAGGAGCTCTCTTCCTCAAAGCCAGACCCCTTCACAGAAACATGCTTGTTTTAAAAAACTTCCATCTGAGACATTTCTTCTGTTAAAGATGGAATTATTGGTCAAAAGGAAACACAAATTATTGGTCCATTATTGGTCAAAAAGAGACAACTATTCCCTATACTCTGATAATTAGAGCAAAGAAGAAATTAAAATTTTAATGCCTCACATCCTACATGAATATGCTAATCTGTGGCCTTTTGGATCCCCATCCTTTTTTTTAGTACAGAATAAAAACACTTCAATGTTTCTGGCAAAACAATTCTTTCTTCCCCGACCAGGCTTATCGTACAACGTGAATGGGAAATGTGCTCCCCAAAATAGCAATAGAAAAGATTGAAAGTTCTCATTCATTTTTCCACAGTTTTGTATCTGTTACCACTTGGAGGAGGAGAGCAGAGGCATTTCAGTGGCTGGCTCGGTCTGAGATAACAAGTAAATCCCTCTACTATGGTCACACAACATAAAAAATTGTCCTAAGTTTGCTATATGAAGATTCGTCAGGATGTTGTCACTCAGGAACTTACTCTAGTTACTCTGCTAATTTTCCCTTCCTTTCCTTTCAGAAAAAAACCAAATTGTTTCTGTTACACCTGATTTCAAAGTTTTACTACTATATTCTAACAAACTGAAAAGGGATTCTTAAAAACAGATGGTTTTCTACTCAGGAAAAATTAAACCAGTTGGAATTTTTTTTTTTTACTTTAAATACATTTAATATTTAAAAAGAGAGCAGATTGGATATCAGTCTTATCTATGATTATGTTAAATCCTTACTACCACGAAAGGAATAATTCGGATGTACAGAAATGATCAAATTACAGACAAACATTATCAGTTCTCAATTTCATTAGCTTCAAGCTTAGCTGAATATTTTCTGCCAACATTTTGTCTTCTGTAGCTCATGACTGTCTAAGACACAACATTAAAAACTCCATGTCAAGTCAGCTGATATTGTCTTCTACACCTGGCCAAAGAATAAGATTTCTGGACCTATCTGAAAATTCTCACTCTTTTCCAGCTCAAAATTTGTTTGCCAAACATCCTTTTTGATGTGCACTTTTCAAGTATTCATGAAACATTAACACCAAAACTAACACCAAAACAAAAATACATGGAGAATGAGTAGAAATCCCAAAACTCTGCACAGTAAGGTTTAGATTAAAGTTTTATATAGAAAGGTGACAGAAAACATTCATTGAATGACTATGGTATGTATGCATTACATCTAGAAAACCTGATACCTCAGAAGAGTAAAAAGCTAAATCTATCTTTTTTGGCTTTTTAGTAAAACTTTAAGCTTCTCTTGGAATCATTAAATGAATTTTCTTACTGAACCTATTTTGTAAGTTTGTGTGCATTGAAACAGAAAAAACATTATCTTTAAAAATCAAGAACAAGAAATAAGTCACATCACACTGTGTTTATAACAGCGATTGCTGAGTATAAATAACTTCCTCTTAATACTGGAGCTGACCCCAAAACAGTCCACCTATTCACCACTGGAGACAACCGCAATTGCATAAAAGGCAAGCACAAGTATCCTGCTGTGAAAGTTTCAGAATATATTTCACCTAGATAAGTTAACTACCTATCAACGCCAACAGGCTGAGTCAGACTCTAAAGCACAAAATGATTAGGATATTATACATGCATAATATATACACCATATTCAAAAAATATAGGTACCAAGAGAGCTATATTTCTCAAAATCTGAAGGTTAAAAGTCACTTCCCATGGAAAATGGGTCAAACAATTCTGTTTTTCTAACCTACTATATTTCAGGCCTGGTCAGTCTGTTGTGCACGCCACTTCAGAAACCACTGATTGATTCACTTTAGAAGACAATTCCTGATAATAAGATTTCACTTTCAGAATTGGGATCTTATGTTAACATACTGATGCTTACATTTAGAGCTTCAGCAACAAGTTTAGTGATTTCTGCATTAAAACCATTAATAAATGAAATACATTGAAATCTTAATGCTGTTGAGAGACCGTACTGTGCTGCTTTTAGAACCAGAATATAATCTCCTCTTTTCCCAAACAGGGGCGAAGTGGCCTGGGCCCTTCTGCTTCAAGGTAGAATCCCATTTCATTTGACTTGCTCTGAAATCCTCTTTGGTGTAATCTGTATTCATGGTACTTCCTTGAACTCGAAGAAACTGTTCTTATACTAAGAACTGTAATTCTAACTCTTTGCAGACTTCACCTTGCCTTTTAACAAACAACTACCAGTGGTCTTTCACATAACTGTACTCCGTTCCTTTGGGATTTCAGCACAGGACGACTTGGCACTTTGACCAATGCACGTGTTGGAGAATGAAACCGCTGAATACATCGGTGTTCCTTCAGCCACTTCAGACCTTGTTCAGACACCTTTCTTCAATGCTGATAAGGCAGTAAGTTGTCAGGGTAGATACAGAGACTCTTAGGTACTGTGCTGGCTGTGGAGCCAAACATAGTACAGTCTCACTCCATCCACACTGTATCGATGAATACATAAGACCTTGAACCAATGCTTCATTGGCAGTTTACAGTCTCTTCAAGACAGAAGTTAGAGTACTATTAACTTAAAGATGACAATACACATTTGCAACAATTAAGCCCTSTATCTTTCTAATGGGATCAATCACCTTTTAGACTGTAATCATAGGCATATGATTACTATTATGGCAAACTGGTAAACTTTTAGAAGAGATTTCTCAGCACTGCTACCACTGGACCATTGCTAGTATTGGCGTGGCACCACAGTCACACACACCTCTCTAAGTTGAAGCACAACATCTCAAACCTTATTACTTGGCTTGCAGTATCCTCCCATTATCTTCATGAAGTGCATGTCCATCATAGCCTGCTCAGATTTTATTCATTTCAGCCCTGATCTTGAATGAAGGCGAAACATTTGCCTGTCACGAGGAGTCTTAGTAATCGAAATAGTATTCAAAAGGGATGCAAGAGTCTCTGATATGTAATTCTTAGAGTAGTGCATGGACCACTCCATCTCCCTGAAGATCAAAATAGCATAGAAGTTTATTAAGCAAATTACACCTAAACAAATAGTCTGGTTTGAATATCTACTGCCTGTTACATTCACCATCACCCTAGATCATCTCTAATGGAGAAGCAGTTCATAAATCAATGGGTGTTTGGCATAGGGAACCCTGCCATGTTGCTTATGTGACATTCACAATAAAGATCCTAGGTAAATTGGAAAAAATCCTTGGAAGAAGGGTAGATGGGCTGGAAAAGAAAAGAGAAGAAATAAATTTTCATTTAATGTTCCTCCCAAAAATATCCTCTAAATCCAAAAATCCTTTTACCAGTAAGAAGGGAAATATGTCACAGAAATTATGTCAGAGTATATGCCGGAAAATTACAGTATACTGTTGCAAAGCATAAATGTTCTGACTACTGTACAGAAATAGTATAAATAGTAGCCCATGTAAAGGGAAATATCTCTACACAATAAAAGCATTTTGTCCTAAAGTACATTTGTTTATATTACAAAGTGTCTCCCCTCCCAGTCTTCTGTACACTGCTGCCCCTTCAACACAGTCACAGTCTAGTAGAAGATTAATATTTCAGAACTTGTCATGGGCAGTTTCACTTGACTCTGTCACTGCCTATGTCTGACAAGCTATTTATCATGCTGCTAAGTGTCAGCATTAAATTATCCCTGCTGTTATGACAGCAACATTATTCATCAGGATTACAGCCCCAGTACAAGGCTGCTTACAGCTGTTACCTTCTTCTTCTGGGCTTTATCGATCTCTGCTCTTTCCATTATAAAAAAAAGGGGTCTATGCACATGACCATTCACATCTTGCATGTCTGATGATTTTTATTTCTGTGCCGACATCGAACAAAAAGACTTCCCAGAAATGGGTTTCCACAGTTACAAAATGTCACCAGCAGAAGAGAATCGCATTCCCTTCAACAGGAGGCACATTCTCTTTGAGGGGACGGAGAAAGACTGTAAACATTATTGATCATAATGCATAGGCACCCAAGGTTGAAGCATGTTGCTTGACAAATCGATCTGCATTTGTTTTAACCAAGTCACCCTTCCTTAACCACTGCAATGAAATGACAATGAAATCAAGAATTATTTATTGAGATGTGCAGTGTTATTCACAGGCAGTTCAACTGTGCCCTGTCTCCAGTCCAAACTCTAAACACGCCGATTACCTTCTGCAGGGCTGTCGGCCCGCAGCAGAATGATAAAATGAATAAAGATAAGGGCACATTGAATTCTTTAAAAATTCTTTTGCAGCTTAAACTTGCCTCACTTTTCTAACATTCCCCCAAGAAAAGAACAACAGCAACAAAAATCACTAAGAAATTTGGGTTAAATTATGTTGTTTTTTATTTCTGACTTCTGCGTTTTTAGAATGGTTGCTCTGCAATGACTTGTTTGGCAATTTACTCCCATTTTACCTTTGGTTGCACTGCTGGACTTCAAGAACAAATACCAGCATTGTTAAAAATATGCTGAAAAAAACATAAAACCCTACCCATAAGTCCATATATGATTTTTTAAACGATAAGAATATTTGAGGTTTTTGAAACATAGAAGTCAATTCATATGGTAGATTATTTGATGCCCCACATGCCAGAGCTTTGGAAGAAGTTACCAGGCACCTACAATGCATCATATCATGTGTACTGAACTATTACTAGGAAGAGAGATGCAGTAAATTTAGCAATACACCCTGCTATCTCCATACCGTTTTCACCTGGTAATTTAGACTTTGATTTTCCAAATCATGCCATTAACCGGACCTCTCATTGAATGCTGTTTCAAATCACTAACGCATAAAAAGATAAGAAGAGCTTCTGAAAATCAAGTTCTTAAAATTCATTCTCAAGTATAATAGGAAATAAAATAGAAGATTGCCACCACAGGGAATGGTATTCTTCTGTTTCATATTCTTGTTTCATTTCCATCTTGTGGATATTACTGGCTTTCAACTCAAACATAATGTTTAGTGTTTTCTTTAGATATCAAGGTGCTAAGTGTGTGATTGAAGAAGACTTTCAGCTTTTATTAAGGAGGTATTTTTCATTTTATTATCTACAAGGAATAGATCTAAAAGGTAAATTCCAAAGATCCAAAACTAGTGGACAAAAAGCCTTTCCACACTTCCAACTTATTTCAGAGAATCACAGTTTTAGGGGCATGGCACCATTTTCGAGGGGCTGGAGCACTACTGACCCAATTTTCTGCTTTGCAGGAAGATTGCTAGCCCAGCTATGGGATGTGGTAGCGTAGGCCTTCCCAGGGGAAACCAGAGCTGTGGTGGTATGAGACTGAGAGGTGCCAAACCCATGATCTCAGTGCCGCAGCCCGGCAATTACATGGACATGGAATCAGCTACAACTTTGTCCCCTCTTATTAACCAGCTACAGCTAAAAGCGTGGGGAGCACAGCTCAGCCCATCACCACCACTTTCTTTCACTCACTAGCTTGCTGCCCCAGGGTTTGCACAGATTCATATGTGAGATATTTATATTTTGTGCTATATCACTCTACAGTGGAAGATTATGGCAGAATAGGCAGATATACAGAGTAAGATTTTTCAATCTATGATTTTTTTTCAGGACTTTCAAGTCCAGATTCATCAAGATATTGGATCTTGATGGATCTTGGAGCAAGCTGCTCCAAGCACTCTATTTCAAGGTGTGTTAATAGTTTACCTAAATAAAAAACTCTGGGAAGTCACTTTATTTTTTTCATTCTTTGCACTTCTTTTCCTGATATTAGGCAGGAAACTAAAATTCCATTAGTAATACTTTGTTTAACATGAAAAATTCTGTCAGAACATTCTGACTGAAGTAGGCAACATGTCTTTATATTCTTAATGTTCTTATCTCTAAGAATTAACTTTTTAAAATCTAAAATGGAAGTACTTACTGCAGGTGTCCAGTTTCTTTGAAATAACACAAAGCTAGGGATTCCTTTAAACAAAGCTGCTTCAAATAGAATAGGATGAATATCTTGTCTACATATAGCATGTATTTATATTTTAGTTTTGACAAAATTAGTCAAAATTTTATGGGCATTAGCACAGAGTCAGGGGACCAGATTAGACTCAAGAGAAAATTTGCAGTTAAAAACAAGGATGCCATTTGAAATTAAGTTTCAGAGTCCCAAATCTGCTAACAATGCTCACCCAAATACTATTTCTCATATTCTTCAGCAATTATGGGACCATAATCTATGCTATTGACAAATAGTGATTTGGTGTTCCTATAATATAGCAAGTTGCCAATCTGTAGATGACTATACAGAGACATAAAGAAAATTGCAGTGATGTGGATAGGATCAACAAGAAAAAATGTTACTGTTGGAAACACTGGCACTTTGCCAGGTGGGAGTAGAGATTTGAAAGGGAAATATCAATGTACATGGCAGAAAAGTAAGTTATCTGCAATTAAAAATCATGGAAAATTTATACTTCGAATTTAATTCTGAGATTGACCTGTACACATAGATTCATTTATTTAATAAAACAAGGCCACAGCAGAAGCGTTTTCCCAACAGCCTGTCCCTTACAATGGATCTGTTTGCTTTAGATTCACTGGTGATTACATTCAGCTGTACTATCTGTTTGAGAGCTTTTAACTTTGAATGCTGCAGTAAGTGTCAATCTTTATATTACTGAAGGACAATTAGGCAAACCATGTAATTGTATTGTCACTTATTAATTTCAAGCTCCAATGTCATAAATTATATGCCTTAATTAATACCACATGTCAATCACAATCTGCAACTTTGAAAAGATAAAGAGGTTAACAAGAATACATAATTAAAAGAAAACAGTGAATAATGGTATGGCTGAACAGTTTATAAAATTAGACAAGAAAACTGGTGCTGTGTCAGCATGTAGGAGCCAAGACAAAAATAGGGGGGGTTGACAAAACACACACAAGAATTAATAAGTCAGAAAATGAAGGACAGTTTTAACTCATAAGGTTTTATTCCATTAGCAAACCAAATGTCTGGCAGAAAGTTATTTGAAGAGAATCACAGAATAAGTCACTAATTCCTTCTGTACCATGCCATACAGGATGAAGAAATAAGCATGTGTGTTTGCACATATTTATAGGTATAAATGGCTCCGTTCAGCAGAACCTCCTCATACTGCAATAGCTTTACCATCAAAAAGAGGTGTCAATGCTTCCTCAACACACAGGCATGCCAGAGTTGGCAAAATGTGCCAGCTAAATTCCTTTTTTCGGTACAAGAAATGAGGGCATAGCTGAAGGCCACTGGTCCTAGAGGGCTTGCAGCTGTAAGTACTATCCTGRCAGGTCATCTGCCACTGGGAAAGAAATTGCAGTAGTCCTCCAGCCCCACTTAACTGAAAGTAAGGACCGAAAGGGATCCAAGCAACATGTAGTAAAATTGGTTCAAACTGAAAGCATCTCAAACATGCATATGATGTCAGGCAGACGGAAGAAGTAAGCAGGCAAACAATGATTCCTGTGATGGAGAATAAGGACATAAAGGAATATGCAGTAACAAGGAGCAACTAAGTATACAGCATCGGTCACTTTCAAGTGCTGCAAAGTATTATCTCAGTCTGTCTACAGACTGTGGGACATTTCCTAAAGAGGAAAAGAATACATGGTTAGGGGTTTTGTTTTTAAGCTATTAACACATGTTAAAACTGTGTCTGTACTAGCTGTAAGGAATTCRAGATTCTGTAATGAGTAGAAGTGAGATGGACTGAGAGCTTATTCAAACAGAATAAAGAATATTTCTGTTTTCTCCACCACTTATATTCTTCTATTAGAGACTAAAAAAGAAAAAAAATAGACAAATGTTCAGCAGCTAATATTCAAGATCTCCTAGAGSTACTTTAAACAGACCCTCCTCTCCCACAGGTAAGTCAATGTTTTACTCTTCAGCTGGGTACACTCCAAGAAACAGGGAGACAGGAGCCCGTCCATCTGATTTCCCCTTCGGAGAACCCACAGGAAGGTTTCTAAAATCCAGAAGCCTCCCCCTACCCCTTCCCACTCACGCAGCACCCAAAAGAAAGCAAAATACGTGGCATACCCGGCAGCGGTAGGGTGCTTTCCCTGGGTGACGGCGCATGGACTTCTGACGCCAGMCACATGTGAAGGATATTCATTTTCATCCATTTTCCCACCAAGCTGAAGTGTGCTCTTCTCATCCCTCTTGAAGAAGAGAAGTTTGTCTCTCTCTGAGCCATCTGAGGGACTGACAACATGGATGGCGCCATGTAGGCTTGCAGCCACAGTATAGGGCAGATGCTCTTACCTAGCCAAGGAGAAGAGCTAGCAGAGGCCTCTTGTTTTGGCACATACCAAAGCAAGATTCATGATAAGCTCTTCTCTACTTTTAGGGCCCGAATTACTCAGCTGGGGTTAATTTGAGATATCAGGGCTGCAGCAAAGCTGGCAGAAAGTAGCTCTGCAGAACGGGGACAGCAAAGCCTAATAAGGAGTGTATGCGTACACTCCCAAGCTGGACGTATAGCCACAGCGTGGGTGCAGTCTCCCCTGACCTTCCTCCTTCTTTTTCCAGCACGAGTTGCCATGGCTGGGCCCGCGCAGGGGCCCAGGTGGGCTGTGCTACCTTCCCACCTTCCACGGCCATCCAAAGTGAACGCAACCACCCATTGCATCGCTACCCTAGCCCTTTAGTTTTCTGTTCCTCAGTTTACTCTCATTTCAACAGCTTGCGAAAGGCAGCACCAGAGAAGCTTGCAAACTCTATTGACATGTTTAAGTAGCAAGAATAATTTTACTCCAACCTGCAATCATAAAAAAACTACTAACAACGCTGCTAAACACATATTGCAGTTTTCATTGCATCCCCCAGGGGACAGAGCTGGGAGAGCCCCGAAGGTGTGTCCTGAAGTGTGATGACCCAGGACCTCAGGTAGTGACAGGAGTGGAAGAAGCTTGTCAGTATCTTATAATTTCTGACAACAATTTTCCTTTTCCTAAGCAGCCCTACTATATAAATAATATCTCCTACGTTAAATATAACTAGCTGTGTTTCAAGGCAGATATTTGTTTCTGTGTACAGCCTTAYGTTCTTACCTTTTAAATTTTATCCCTGTTTCTCCTGTCTCTTTCCTTCTCTCTAGCTTGAATATTTGCTTTCCAGTATATAAAACCATACTCCATCTGAGGTTTGAGACTTACTTTCATACACATACCATATGTCAAGATTTCTACAACTACTTATAATATATTTGTAATCATAAATATTTTCATTTCACAATCTATCAGCAAAATAGGGTATACTTTGCTACTAGAAGCAATAACTGTAAGTGGCTTTAGTGGYCTGAATTTTCTCACACTACAAAAATTTTTTAAAGAAACTTCTTTATGTTAGATTTAGGAACACCACTGCTGCAACATGTATATCTGATGTACTATTTTATTTTATTGATGCAATATATTCTTCCTTGTACAGTTCTCACAGTGATGCCATAAAGTATTTTAATCACTGGCAGAGTGATGTTCACTCAAGATACTTTTCCGCCTTCTGCAGCTACTTTGCATCAAAAGACTGAGGCGTTAACATAACAATAACTAAATTACAGTTCAAGAAACAAATTCCTTGGTAAACTCAATCCTGGAGGGTACTGGAAACATCTTCTGAAGCACTGAGTACTTCCAACTTTTATCAAAGTCAGTGAGAAATGCAGGTGCTCTGCAGCTTGCAGAATTGATCTCTTCCATATTATCAGTTACCAGCTGTTATCTAATACATATTGTATTGTATGAAAAAGAGCTATTTTCAATGTTCATTGTGGTGAGAACCATTAAGGAGATTTACTTGTCAGACTTCACACATCATTAAATCACTTCTGTGTGCAAAAAAAAAAAAAAGGAAGATACATTAAATTATCCCACCAAAAATTGTTGTATCTGCTTTCTGCATTAGCTATCAAAGTAATGTTCACATTCTTTTCAAGTATCATTATAACACGATTTTGCATTAGGAAACAATGAAAACTGCAACATTACTTCACGAATAACTCCAGCCCCATCCTCAAAGATTTTGAGCTACAGTTCTGCTCAAGTAATTGAAAGTTGTTTTCAGCAACCCAGGGATTACACACCTAATCTGCTGTGCCCAGTTAGAAACAGCTGTCTACATCTCCTGTTCTTTTGTTCCTAATCAGATGAACCACTTTCTCACATTAGATGCATGTGTAACTGAGCAGGCCTGAGTAACCTGTAGCTTTCCCTTTTTGTTCACAAGACGGGAGATGTGTACAAGAAACGCACAATACAAGAGCCAAGAAAAGTTAGAGGCTGAGTCCGTGCTCTCTCTCGGCTCAGGCAGTTTGGCACACCAGTGCAGCTATTCCTCCCCTGCTGCTGTTTGCAGGTGTGTTCCTTCACCTGGCCCTGGCCTGCATCCAGCCCACGGGTGTTTGCAGCATACATGCCAGAGCAGGCAAGAGTAATGCGCACAGGGGATGCTTCATTTGAGAGTCCCATCTTAGAGCCTCCACGCCCTAAAAATCCAACCTGGAAACTCTGCAGGTCCTCTCCTCGGGACAATTCATCACTTGCCCCACCACAACCTTTAGACATGCAGCTCAGCACAACAACCACTACAGCTCGCTTTCTTGTGACTCAGAGATGTCCTGGTCAAACCTCCCTCCTCCCAGCAGCTCCGCACTGGAGCTCCAGGAACCAGGGAGGGGAGAGCCCCCCCTTCAAATTCCCAGCAGGAGCATGCTCCCGGCAGCTCTCGCAGGGATCAGATGCTCCATGCATCAGCTGGCACTCTCCTGGATGGATTTGATCCATGCTGGTGGCAGCCCAAACAAATTTTCCTCAGTAACTGGGCCCTACCTCAGAGCTGAACAGGGCAGGTGTGTGTGTCCCATAGTCCTTACAGGGCACCCACTTATGTATAGCTCCCTTTCCAGGTGCTGGGAAAACCACCTGACTTTGCATCATTTCAGTGGTAAACAATGCAATCCCAGAAGACCACAACAAGAAGACAAGCAAAAAACAACGCCCCAAATAGTTATTTTTACAATCTCTTGAATTTTAATAAAAGCTCATGAAGGTCCAACTCAGTTATATGGTACGTAGTGCAGGTTTCAGACTGCTCAGCATCACAGTATCTGAGTGCCTTCTGGCAASCTAACAAACATCTGTCATGGCTTTTTTTTCTCCTCTTGCTCTGTATCCTTTGTCTACCTCCTTCCTTCCAGGGCAGATGTGTAAAATGTGGAGTGTTTCACTAAAGTTTTCATTAAAGTTTAGTGTTACATGGGTCTGTGTACAAGTATGGAATAAGACTRGAAAACAAATATCGCATTTTTATTTACAGAGGGAGATAATAGAAATATATATCTTTACACACATACATTCCATACATACAAACTACCTTCACAAAATCAGTGGGGGAGGGCCTTAATGGACAGACTTGGAGGAAAATGGTGACTCTTTCCATTGAGGAAAAATCTGATTAGCACTGCTTTACTGTGCTTTTGGGAAATGCAGAGTGTGAAGGGACTACTAGAATTAACCCATGTGCACTGAGAGGGTGCAGTATCCTTCCTAAGTGCTATGCATCAGTATCGCATCTGCTAAAGCATCAGTAGCACAGTAGCACCATCATTTAATACTACCTGCAAATGTCAGGGTGATACCGCTGCTGTAATTCTTACAATGATTCTCTCTGGTTTCAGAACTCCCCACTCAGTCCTTACTCAAGCTGAACTTCCCTTGAAGTTAGTAAGAATATAAAGACCAATGGGGTGTGTGTGGAAGAAGGCTTGGAAATTTCAGAATCTGGTGAGCTAATTTGTTTGACACTGACATATTTTTATTTTCTCACTATTTCTTTTTCATTTGTCTACCACTGTTTTGAAAAACAGCAGCAGCCTACCCGCTTTACAAATCACGAATGTCAGAAATAGCAGCCATTATCCACAGGCTACATTTCTGCAGTCATTTTGCCAGGGACTGCACACACTTCCCTTAAGAGATTCTCTTCTTCATACTTGATCTGTTGTCTCCCTGTTGAAAATATCACTGACACCACTGAGGCTAACAAGGTCAAGTGCTTTGAGATGGAAGCCTTTTGTACTGATGAACAGCTGAAGGGTGCGACATATGTTTTAGGGCCCTAGCAGCTGGCTCAGTGAGAGCCTCTTGGGTCTCTTTTAATGATAAATCCAGGCCCTGCTACTTCATCTCAGCATGGAAATAGCAGCATGTTAACATTCATCCAAACTCTTGTGTCTGTCATTAACTCAGCCCTTCTACTGTAGTTACATGGCAGAGCACAGCTGACATATCACCTGTCCTCCCACCTCGCAGAACAGTAGGGCAGGTTATGCATCAGTGCAGCATTTAAATGCCATTTGACTGAAAACTACTGATTACTCCACATGTTTTATGCCTCTGTTTTTTTTAATTTTCCTGAATGCCAGCTGATCACAGTTGTTTCTTCCTCTCGTTATTTTCTGTACTTTAAATACATATAAATATATGTGTATATACATATATAGACATATAAAACTTCATAACTGATGCTTACAAATTGTGTCAGTCATACACACAATAGAAATAAAACAAGCATATCTGCAATTGTCTCTGCAGGAACAAATCAGCTCACGGCTGCACAAGGCCCTGAAGGTTACAACCTCCCATTAAGCCACGTTCAGAGGAATGAAAGAGAATAACAAATTCAGCAATAAATGCTTTCTTTAGTACAAAGTTTTGAAGCCACTGGTCAGGAGGGAGGGAATTTTCACAGTTCTCCTCCTCTAGCAGTCTTCAGTCCTCAACTTTATCCTTTAACAAGTACTTTGGGATCCTTGAGAGTGAAAGGTGCTATATAAATGAGAGATGTATTAATAAAATCCCCAACTGCAGTTCAGCTGCAAATGGGAGCTCCTCCAGCTCAAGGCTGGAGTAATTCTGCTAGGCAACCACAGATGGTGTGACAGATGATCTCAGCAGCCCATCCTTCTATGTTTTTTTTTAGTTTAAATTAAAACAAAAAAAAATTATAAAGCTATCTTGGCATGCTACAGATTTCAAGGGCCTTAAGTTSATCTTCAGAGCTAGCTTTGGTCCCTTTACTGCTATTCCTTGTCAGAAAGTTTTATACCTGAATCCAGCTGGGGAAAGAATGTGTATGCTAGACATTTGCTTCCACCTTGCCACAAATGGCAGGGGAGGGAGAGAGGTGAATGCCTGGGATAAATGAATCTCTCTTGTTGAGAACAGAAGCAGACTCGTCATCCAAGAAAGAGTTCAAAACTTCAGGGTTTCTGGTTCTGTCCCAGCTAGTTGAATATCCAGACAGCCCATAACAGACTTTCTTTGAGGTGCTGACTCTTTCTAAGCACTATRAGCACTGATGTCTGTACTTGAGCTAAACGATAAACCTCCAGAAGATGAGGACAATTGACATAATGCAGAGACAGGAAGAAAAAATGAAAAGGGTATGTGAACACAATGTGGAGGTAACCTGCTATTAGGTCTGTCAAAGAAAAAGTTCTGGTCATTGGAAATTCACTTTTGACCCCTGTAAAACCACTGTGATCTTGGTACAGTGTAGTYACACCAGAGCACAATAATAACAATTGCTCAAATCCCAGCGGTTTTAATTGAYTGTTGCTTATATATGTTAACTCTGCTCGAGAACAATTTTTTTTTTTTTTTCTCAGCCTTGTGGCCTAAAATAAGACTCGCTACAGAATCCTARAAGATTGCAGAAGTTAGGACTTTTGCACATAGTTGCTAATGGAACAGATTGTGATAACAAGCCATTTGTAATATTAAACATTTTTAAAATTATTTAACACCTATTGATAAAAGCATAAAAATTATGCATTTTTAATTTTTCAGGGCAGAAGTATTACCCTCTAACTCAAACTCTTAATTTGGTCACATATAGATTTTGGCTATAGATTTAAGGAAAAATCCCCCTCCTTTCCTGTGTTTGACAAAGGTTATACAGGTAGATCATTGACTTAAAATGTTGATTAGTATATGACTTTTCTTGTTGGTCACTGGGCATCATCCTTAATTCTCTTTAATCTTTTAAACTCTAGATCATTTATTGAGATAATGCCAAAAATAGGATTAAAAATCTAATTCCTAAATGTAAAAGTAAATTTGCTTGCTTTTAAAAGCCAAGCATTTAAACATTCTTGTTATGTTGGAAATACTTATTTTCTCCTCATTTAAACCAGACAATAAAAATGGTCATGCCAATAAAGTCAGTGGTGTGACACCACAACTTGGCCCATTTGTCCTAAAGTGTTTGAAACTAAAATATAAATACTTCTTTTGCATGTATTGTTTATTTCTGATTTTAGTATCATCAAAAGTTATGCTTCAGTTTTGTTATTGGTTTATTAGCAGAGTTTTATTATCAAAATACTTCATGATGCACAGCATATGCAATTAACTCCATGGAAGAACTTATAAAGAAACTACTTTGTGCAGTAGCATCTGCTGATATCAAGAAAATGACCTTCACGTAGCAATGCATTTTGTAGCAAAATAATCCCTGGAATTTACCCAGTATGATGCTTTACACATTCAAACCTCTACAGGTAGAAAAAGTGAGCTGGAGATGCGAGGCAAGCTGTACCTCACAATGTTTCYGTATTTCAAATATCAGACCCAACATACTTGGAGCGCTGTAGCCCTGARGGCAGTGTGTGAGTTCAAGCCCGCTCACAGCCAGGCAACACAGAGGGAGGGCAAGGACCACAACAACACCTGCCTTAGTGCTGCAAGAAGTCAGACAGAAAAGAGGACAATTATCAAGTTGAATGTTTAAGTATCTTCTCACTTTTCCAGCCCAGAAATAGCAAAGAAAGAGCTAAGAATATGTCAGTAAAGCACCAATGCCATCATCCAAAACTGATTAAGGTTGACGGGAGCTTTTCAATCAGTCCCCAAAACAGAGCACTCCGCCACTCTCCCTCTAGTGTTGATGGTCACAGCCTGAGTGAGCATGGCACTGGTTGCAAAGAAGCTTGAAGCTACCACTAAAGAAAACAACATTTACGCTCAAATTTACAGATAATAAAATCTTGAACATACCAGTGAAGCTATTCTTTGTTTTTATTGCTAAAGACATTTTCTAAGGTGCAAGTTGACTTGAATATGAAGGAGTAACTTCTTACTGACTAAGTTTAGTTTAGCATCACTACTGCAGAAGTTCCTGCTTACTTTTGTGAGATGCTAGCTGGTACCCAAACGTACTCTACCTGATGGCCAAAGTAATGGAAATTCCTCATCTAAGTAGTCTTTTTTGTCTAAATGAAATACATACAGGAACGGGAGATCAACATTTTTGAAATCTGAAAGGTTTTGCAGGAAAAGTCAGTCTCACTTTCATAGACTGTACTGCATACTGGGGTTTTTTATTMTTTTTCTCATTAACATATGAAAGTGTCATCTTT
>JAYKAV010003130.1:31746-76746 GCA_035582835.1 Phoebastria nigripes | reverse complement strand
CACCACAACAAGAAGATGCTGGGTAACTTTAACCCCTTCTATGAGGTCTTGAATCAAAGTGATTCTCAGATAATCAAGGCACATTTACAACACTCGGTTGTCTACACGTGTTCAAGCATGCTGATGGATCTGGGTCTGTGTTCCTTCTATGAATCTTCTGATAATGACAGAAAAATTCAGAAGTAGGAAAAAATCAGTTTAAAAATGTAGTTCCCTGCCAAACAAATACAGTAGCTGCCAGTATCAAGTGTCAGACCTAACTTCTGAATGCCTCAAACTAAGTGCTACATTACAATTATGGAAAGTTCCTGATTATAATAGCTCCTTATTATTCTGCCAGTCATGAAAAGAGGATTGGGATTTCACAACTAAAAATTATTATCATGAGCAAAGTGTGATGTCAGACCTTTTCTMCTTAAAAAAATGTTCGTTTGTAACACTGTATTTCTTGCTCTGTCTGTTCAAACAAGAAATAGAGTAGATTTTCTGAAGGCAAAAAAAAGTTCTGATTTCTTTCCTACAGCCACTATTGGCATGAATCTTACCTAGATATTTCAAGTCAATTACATCCAAGCATTAGCTAATATAAATCTTTTATTTTTTTTTCATTTTTAATTAAAAATGCACCTGCATGTTAGACTGGATGTACTTAAGTTTAAATTATGTAAAAGCCAAGCCACAAAGTACTGAAAACACAAAAATTCAAATTCAGACCTTCTTTGTCAGTCTTTGAAGAAAACAACTAGTTGCTAAAAATCTAATTATGCAATTGCAACCTTAGCTGCAAGCTTCTTCTCATCCTTCAGTCTAGTTCTCCCATTGCTTATTAGGAATCATAGGACTCTACTAGACACAACATTGTCAAAAAAGGAGGGAGTCAATATCAGAAAATTCAGCAGAGAAATGGCTCAAGAGGAGATAGGAAAAAAATCAGAACTACACTGTGTAATGCTTTGTCTTTTTTAAAGAATTCRTTTAACCATGGAACGGCAAAAGGCAAAATGCAAAGTTTCACTGGAAACAAAAATAAAAATAAAGACATAAGGAAAGAAAGAAAAAAATCTTCTGGAACACTTGCTCAAACCCAGGTTGTAAGGTTCAAGGCTGAAAACCAAGTAAGTAAGGATATTCTTGTGGCTAAATTCAGATATTGGATTAAGACTTGAATCGAGTTCAAAATCTGGCTCCACCACAAATTACATGTGGGAAATTATGGCCTGCTTTTCCAAAAATATCCTTGTGCTTAAAGAAGTACCTGCACATATTGGCTGTGTGACTGCTGTTGGAATTTGTGACATTATATGCTTATGCTGGTTAGGTACTTCTGCAAATTTTACCAGTGCTTGTTTGTATATGTACTTATGCAGAGTGCCTCTGTGTTTGAGCTTGGATGAGGAATGTGCTTTTGAACCAACTCCCCTGACTGCCCCCTCACCATGCGTCTGCCTGCATCCTGGAGCACTCCCTGAACACATGAACGAGGCCTCTTTCAGATGAAACTAAGCTGCAAGACGTGCTCCAGGAGGGCACCTGATGCAGTCTAAATGCAAATAGGATTTCAGCCCATGGGACTGTGTCCAAACTAAAAATCCATCAAATGTGTATAGTACAGACATGAAGTCCTCAGCACAAACTGTTTCACCCCACAGATACTAGTCCACACTAGTTGTTACCATAACATCATATCCATTTCCATAACAGGACTTAAAAACCTAACAAAGGATCTCAGTTTAGGTAGCCATGGCATACACAATATAAAGCCAGACAGGATCTGAGAGAGACGTGTTCCTCTGTCCCTTTTTCCCGATATAGGTTTGTTTGGTAGGTACTCCCACAGCACGACTAACATACAAGAAGTTTGGACTGCCCAAAATACATTGGCAGTTGTTTCTTCCAAAACAGCAGGAAAGGAGATGTCCTTCTTTCTACTCTAAAGAAGTGGTTGGAGCAATAACCCAGGAGGTGAAATCCTTCTTTGCGTGGTTCAAATCCTCAACCCTCCCATCCATGTTTTGCATCCTAGATATCAACCTGTAGGCATAGGCACCAGCCATTTTTTCTGTTGCATGTATTCTACTGTACAGAATATGGCTGAAGAATATTGAGAAGAAAGAGGAAGAAAGGAAAAAAGCCAGAAGTTCAAAAAGCAGCATTTGATTAGTGACAAAGGGAGACCTAGGTTCTTACTTTGTTTTCTGGACTGTTTACACATTTTATATAAGATATTCACTGGATAAATAATGCATCAAAAACTATCAGTGAGGTTCACAAACTCCTCTCCCCTTCAACAAGGGTGGGCTGCGTGAAGCAATGATATCAAACTACTTTTCGCTCTCCTTTACTAATCTGRTGAATCTTGAATAGATTTCAGCAATAGCCTGCAACCTAATAGCAGTATAACATAATCCTGTAGGATTTAGGCAACTTTTCTGGAAGATGGAGGCTGTTTGTTTGAATTCCAGGAGAAGGAGTCAAAATCTGGTGCCCCCTGCCATGGAGAATGYGTCAAACCCTTGCATTGGATTTCTACCATTATCTTTCCTCCTGCTGTGGTGAGAAGAAAGCAAGTGTCCTTATTGCTTTTAGAAGAATGGGGATAGAGGCATACCTTCAGRGGAGGTTTCTGGTAAGTAAGAAGTTTATAGCAACACCTCAGGAAGAGGAGGCTCTAAGTTTTCTCATTATTTCCTACTAGCATACCTCCCCTCAGAGTATGTTGGGTTTCTTGGACTGCCTTTCCTTGGTGTCTAAACCTCAGTGTGTGTTCAGAGGCACAGCCACCAACAACCTTTTGAACATTTCAAAATACTGAAGTAGCTCTTCCTCCCTGCCCCCAACAAAAATGGTGATGCTGGTAGTCTCTGGAGCAAGTGGTCAGGGAGGTAACCTGACCCTTCTTCTGAAATCTGCAACTTCATAGTGAGTTGTACCTCAGCTAGTGAGCCGAGRTCCAAACCAGGGAGGAACCACAGGACTAGCAATCCTTCTTACACCTCCCCCTAGCACCACCAAAATTTCCAGTATAAGGAGCACAGTTGTCCTGCTTCAGCTTTTGACAGACAGAAGAGGGAAGACTACCTCCTGGTAGGACAGGGAGAGTCCCACCTCTCTGTGGCTGGACAGGAGATGCCACCCAAGCTGCACTACCCMCTTTCAGAAGGAAGAACGATGGATGAGCAGAGGCAGAAGCACAGCAGTTCAGACAGTGCCAGGACACACACAATACCATGGAGCATGTCAGTAGCTTTGCCAAAATAATAGTTTTCTTGGTGCCAAGTAATTTGGGATTCATGTGTCCACTTATAACTGCTGTACTGTTGTGGTCCTGGTATACCAGTCACCTGTAATGGGCACCTTAAGGGTAGGAAGATTAATCTTTCTAATTGCAGCTCAGCACTGCCCCTCCTGAGGCCTGCATGTGATATTGCCAAAACATGCGATGCCCAAAACATGCCAGAACCAGAGAATAACTCAGTTAAAGAGGTCTGTACCAAGCCTTTCCTGGCCTTCACGTCCCATCCAAGCTGTGGAAACCCTTGCCTTCCCTGTTCCGTTTCATTTACGAGAGGGAAAACTAGTGCTCTCTTCCTACCCTCTGAAACATGTAGCACCAGGAATTAGGGAGCCAGAACAGGACCTTTAAACAGGTTAATGCAAGGAGCTGCCACAGGGCAGCTCCATAAAACCCGAAGCACGAGGGGCTGATGAGCACCTCTGGCCTCCTTCAAAAGAGCAGTCCTGAGAGGCTGAAGCATTTGGATCCCTGCGCTGCCAGGGCACAAGAGGCTTGCCAGAAAAGACATTGCACCTCTTCTCTCACCTATACATCTGATATCTTCTTCAAAGAGACCACAAGCAAGTGGATGCTGCATACTTAGCCTCCTCAATAGTAGCTTGGGATGCAGCTAGGAGGGACAGGGAGACCCAGAAACTTAGATGTACTCAGGGTCCCAGCTTAAACACAGCCTTTGTTTACACCACCACAGACTATAAACCCATATTTAAATTTCTGGCTGAAGGGTTGTTTGGTGGCAGCTTTCTTTGAAAGCATGTCACACTTACAAGAGCTGTGAGTTGCTCCCTTGTTAACTCTGCGTACTTCCAATTTATTTTTCATCAACTGCTACATCCCTAAATATTTCCTTTTAATATACTGTCTCAGAATTTACACAGCGAGCTTCCCCATGCTGCATGGCTGAGAGGAAGTGCATACTGTGATGATTGCAGCTCGTCCATGATGAAAAATATCTATCATTACGTGCTGCCCCCCAGTTCTTGTGTACAGTTATAATAGCTACACTTTGTTGCAATCAAAATGCTTTTTATAAAGAACTTCCATATAATCAAGAAAAAAAAGAAAAAAAAAGATATCTGTACAAAAACACTGCCAAGGACTTAATCCTGTTAAAACCTGCCAGGCTGTTGAGGAGTGCTCTCTGCACATCTGAGCTCTTTACCAATAGAAAGCCCTCAGTAGGTGTCAGAAAGCACTCTGCACCTAGAAGAATGAGACCACAGACCAGCACATCGCTGAGATTTCCTGGCAGCTCAGTAGGTTAAATCACATGTGCCTATTTGGGACACATGCTCTGGCAAAGGCCAGAGTTACAAGCGCAGAAGGTAAAAATGCACATTGAAGCAATGAGAAAATGAATATGGTAAAGAATTAAAATTTRAAACGTCTACAAGAGTCTTTAATTAATTTATGGACAAAAGCATTACTGAAAGAAGACAGAGGAAAGAGGTAACTGAAACCCATCAAACTGAGTAGAAAAAGGGGACCCTCTGCATGCCTAAGCCAAATCCCACTGAATCTACATGACTCTGAAATGGCTTTGACTCAATCAGCTGGGAGATGCTGCTCTCCTACTGCACCCTTTTATAAAACCKTCTGTTGGACTACACACAGGCTCCACACAGAAGAAAATTGCAGGAGTCACACTGTTTTCTCCCACCTCACAAAACTGCTGTTTTAAATATAAACACATTCTATTGAAAATATAAAGGYTATTCTTTGCCAATTTTTTTAAAAATCCAAAATAATTCAACATGGATTTGCAAAATATCCTAGGCATTGGGCACATGAATCTGATTTTTGTGGATAAAAAGTTTTGTTAAAAAAAAAAAAGATTACATGCAGCTTGAGACTATACCTCTAAATTAAAAAAAAAAAAAGCGGGGTTTCAAACAGGGCTGGAATGAAATTTGATGAACACGCTCTCTTTCTCTCTCTCTTTCCTCGCCCACAGCATTTAAAGGCAGCAGGAGCATTGTGACAACAGAGACAGCTAATTGCAAGGAAATGGATGTCTGATGCCATTAACACTACCCACTTTCCTTGGACATTTAAAATAAAAACAAAACATGCCACTAGGCACACAGTTCTCTCCCTGGGGTGGAGATGAGAGAGCGCCTGAACTACATGTGATAGATGTTAAGTCAGATTGCTTAATGCACTACTGGAGGGAGTTCAGATACACCTAAACGAGGATAGTATTTGAACCTATATAAGACAGAACAGAATACTTGCATCCTGCAGAGTATATGCTCAGTCTTAATTTTAGGAAACAACTATAAAAGTCCACCATTTGAACCCACTGAAGTTGTCATTTAAGTATTCTAAGTAATTACAAATAATATTATCTCTAAAGAAAAATGACAAATAACCTACTGTACTTAGGCCATACACAGGACATTCTCCATATGAACTAGTACATGTAACAGAGAAATAGAAATAAGCATTTGTGGCAAAAAAAAAAAATTGTCTGAAAAGTAAGCATTTGTCCTAGACCTGAAAGTTGGAAAACGAATGCCTGATGATCACTCATTTAACATTAGTAGCAGGGGAAATGATACAAAGCCGTTCCTTATTTCATTGGATGTTCATACATAGGCATTACTCAAATGCAAAGTCAGATGAGAAATAGGAAGAGAAAAAAAAAAATTAAAATGACTGAAAAAATTGCTCGAAATCTCAGGAATGCTTGCTCCCATCTAATCATAAATGATGGATTTAAACTACTTTAAAATTCAATGAATATATTTGTTTTGAAAATACACCTGTAAAATATCATCTTGGTCCAATTTTGAACAGCCATATACTAAACCTCCAAAAAAGTTTGGAAACACCAATAGATTGTTAGTTATAGTGACACTGTTAAGCACTGTTACAATTATTGAACTTACCTGACTAACATCTGCAGCATTACTAGCTTTCAACTTGGAATAATACCTTCATTTAACTTACCTTCTTGTTTTGATACAGCACGCATTGTTTTAAACACTTATTTTCACACAGTGAAACATGACCTTGACTAGATTCAACTGTATCATTTTGAATAACTCGTTTCCCCTCTATTTTAGTTAAGAAAAACAGCTTGACCGTATTATTGCTAGAAGTCAGAATTTGAAGTTATAATATAAAAACACAGCAGATCATATTGTTATTGAATGAGATGTTTGTCGATAAGTTGCTCTACAATTCACTACATTGCCTTATTTAGAGGAAAATCGAGTAGCGACTATTTACAATTTGGGTACAACCTGAATTCACTGAAATCAGCGGGAGATTTTCCTATTAATTTTGGTAGCAGCAGGATTTGACCATTAATGTAATAAAACAGGTAGTGTAAAAAAAAAATCCCAGCTCCAATCACTACTGGATTAGCAGTCTGCAATTAATTTGTACTGTCTCAAGTTGCTGGATAAAATTAAACACCTACAAATCTAGTTATGAAACATGTATAAAGTTAAAACAGATAATAATTAAAAGTCTAACCTAACAAGATATTAAATTACTATTCGACATATAAACAAATCTTAATAAGTAGCCATTAATTTAACACAGTGATTGCCTAGAAAAAGTAGATAATATTTTTATAGCTAAAGTTTTTTTCATTTTAACTCTATACTTGTGTTGTGCCTTTTGTAGCATATCTCTGAAATGATCTCAGCAGTAAATTGCTTGTGCTTGTCTGTTGATTGTGATGTGAAGAGGCTGGTTGGGCCAGCAGCTGAAGGACTCTATTTATATACCTGGCTGGTTAGATTAAATGGACCTGCAGGAAGAACCAGCCCCATCAGAGCTTCTTCAATGGCTTCCATCTTGACCTTGAATCTGACCTTTGCTATGGTCCACTTCCATCTCCATAAAAATGAGCTAAAGGCTAGATTGTCATCTATTTGCTCTTTTATGTTTTCCCAGGTTTGATGATATATTCCTAGAGCTGACTAAAACAGATTAATTATCACACTTTGGTGTGAATCATAGGAAAAGAGTTTGCAGTGCACAAGTGAATAGTTGTATGCAATTCCTCACAATGCTGAACTGACATTGTTATTCAAATCAGAAAATGCTGATTACGAGGGTAACAGAGGGAAAGAGGTTCCCACCACAGAATGAAATGAAAGGTCAAACAGCTTAAGGGGATCAAACAAATAAAATATGCAAGATAAGCAATTTCAGTACTTGYATGGCTCTGATCTTGAACCGAGGATCTTCCATCTGCATCCACTCTCATTGTGAAGGTAGCATATACAATGAACGGCCAATTCGCTGGTTTAGATACAGTGTATTGTCTTACCGGAAGTGATAATGAGAATTTCACTGCTTATGGATGCCAGTGTTTTCCAAATTTATCAAGGTGGGGACTTGATTTATCAATGAGCGTTCCCTTTTGACTCTTTTAAAGTTAATTCAATAAAATGTCCACAGGTCCTAGTATCTATGTCTCAAGTAATTATATTTTGTCTGTAAGAGGGGAAAGGATGTTTTTATTTAATGAAACTCGTTATTGCTAGAGAGAGATAAAATAAACGTGGTATAAATTTCAGATAAATTCTGTGAAGGAAATGTAACATATCAACCTTGTGTCTGAGTAGATTATTTCTCATTTACATTAAACATAATTTTTTAGAATTGCAATTTTTCTGGGTACAGCCACTACAGACAGAATTGTACAGCCCCATCCCTTTTCTGAGCTATGCACATCCATTAAATAACTAGTTTGGGTACCAGACTGTGTTTGGAGGTTCAATGAGAACCCATTATTTTAATATCCTGACTAGGATCGCTCCATTCTGGTACTCAAGATAGCCTCACAGGAGGAAGGGAAGGCATGGGGCTGAATCCCTTCACAGAGAAGGTCAGGAGCACTCAAGGTGAGGTGAGAGCTTCACCACTTTCAGCCCACCCCTCCTTCAACTAAACCCCCTGCAAATCCCCAGCAGGTTGGCAGCAGAGTGAGAGGCCCTGTGCTGCCCTGCAGCCTACACAGAAAACACCGTTGCCTCCTTGCAGAGGCTCTATTTCCCTTTTGGGAGGACAAGGCCAAAAAACAAAATTTGCTTCTCCCTTTCTACCTTTTGTATTCAGCACRTACTGCTAAGTTGCTGTGACTTTCCTATTTCCTCAATCCATTTCCCTTTTATAGTTTGCTTCCCTCACTTATGCATTTACATGTATAATTTACACAAAAGGTTTTTAGGACCTGGTCTTCTATGAGAGCTCTGAAGCACCTTTTCAGTCTCCAAATATTAGCCTTAATACATATTGCAAAATCACCTAGAGGCCTCAGCTAGGATTCCGTCCTTCACAGCCAGCCTCTTCAACTTTAGCTACTTGTTTGGTCCTCTGTCATGCAGGCTGGAAAGAGAGTTTCAGCAAAGGTCTTGTCCCAAATCTCAATTAGTAGAAACCCACCAGCAACCTGCTTTCTTAAGAGATCACTCCAGCTTTAAGGAAAGACTCCTAATCTGTAGGCTCTGCCTCATTTCCTATCCTTGTTTGTGACAATTGCACGATGAAATGAAAGTCCTGTGTAGTAGCAGCCAGCGCCTATGGTATACTGAAGGCTATCAAATTATTTGAATTTCTAKGCAAAGCTGTGTGATCGTCATTTACCATACTGAAGGGGAGGATGTGATAGCAAGTTTAAGACAGTTCAGTTCGTGGAAATGGGCTGATTCACCACCAGAGTATCACAGCTTTAAGGTAAAACCTCCCAATCAGTCCTATTTACCATGCAGTAGTTCAGTTAGCAGAGCAGATCTGTTCAACTAGTAAGCCAGTTTCCTTTTGCATCTACTCTAAAAGCAGGGCAGCTACTTAATAAAGAGAAGGTCTTCTCATGAGCTTTAAGTGGACTTTTTTAAGCCTGGAGTGACCAGCACTTGCAGTATTTCTGTTCTCAATAAGTTTTTGTTCTGGTCAGCCCATGTCAATGAGATTCAGTAGCTGTAAATGTCAGCCTGGCAACTTTTGATTAGACTTAAAAATACCACGATCAACTTTCTTATTGTCTGCAGATCTGAATAACATGGATACGAACCTAAAGCTTTTTTTTTGGTATCTTTTCTCAACATTTAAGAAATATGAGACTGACTGACTAGCTTGAGTTTGCTTATTGTAGTCATAACAAATCATAAAAACCCCAGGTTCCAAGAAAAAGCTGCTAGCAGTATAAGATATATTGAGCAATGCTACTCTCAAAGATTTGGCCTAGAAACAATGCATTGACAGGATGTGTCTATACCAGCAATTGGCAATAGAGTGGAGTCAAGAGCAGCAGCAATGACAATGTGCTTGGGTCATTGGTGCTGAGGTATAACTTATACCAAAGGCAGTTCTAGCAACAGGTACCAAGTATTGCATAGATTTTTTTTTTTTTTTTTTTTTTTTTTTTTTCAAAATTTGTATGGGTCATTAATATGTTTCAGTTTTAAATCTCACCACTAGACAGTTTCAGGTGAYGGTGATGGCAACGCTCTCACAAATGAAATATGGGGCTGGGGACACAGTTTGACTGCAATAAATATTATAGAGATTATTTGCTTTGCAGATCTTTCTGCTGCTCAAAATCCCTACCATAAATTTGATTCCTTGTGTCAAAAGAAAAGCCTGCTTTAATTTATTCAGATATTTTTAGCTACTAACTGATTTGAGCATGTTTGAAAAGCAAATTTCAGAGCCATCTGAATGAATAATTGTAACAGATGAAAGTATTGGTATAGAAAGTACTCTTACAACTGCCCAGTCATGTACAAGGAAAAGGACTACGCACTACATCAGACCATTCACAGTCACTGCTCCAACAAGTGATGGTGCCTTGATTTGTTCATTGCTTCTATGTGGCAACCAAATAATGGATAGATTTTTGGCATTCTCATGTAATTTCTGAGAAGGATTAATGAGTAAGAAGAGGAAAAGGAACAAAGGCCAAGGATGACAAGTAAAATACCCAGTCTATTTGGACCTAGCAGCACATTTTTAGTCACCAAAATGATTCAATTACTCATTAGGACTTCAAAAAAAGTATTTAACTAGAGCTTCCTGGGTCAAACGTGGGTTGACTCAGCAGAAAGTATATTATTGTACGCTTTTGTTCTGCCTTCTATAAATTACCTGCAGAAGGAGTTAAACAATGGTAGCACTGTGGTACAATGGCCTACTTGTCACTTGTTGTCAAGGAAAAGGTGCTCATTGCTGACTTCTGTACTGTTTGCCATTAGATAAATAGACATACAAACTTCTGGCTATTTGGACCTTGCAATCTTTTATCCCCAAGAGAAAACCATTGACTGTTTTCATCAGAACATACGTCAAAAACTAGCAGCAAAATACCCATGATTCCTGGTATTCTATTCCCTTGGGCTCTCTGTGTGAAGAGAGAGATTGATTTTTACTTTTTAGGGTGGATTTGCTCTTAAATTAGCCCTTTTTGCAGCATTTCATTCTATAAAGTTGCAGTAATGGGGGGAAAGCAGAACCAGCGATGTTAACTAGATGGAACAAATGGATTTTTTTCCCCCATTCAGGATTTTGAGAGGAATTCCAAGCAAGTGAAACTTTTCTGGGTCCGAAAGCTGCAAGGTATTGGCTTTAATATTATGATAACACTACCAAATGCCCTGTAGCTGTGATACTTGTGCGACTTACTCCACCCACTGAAAACGCTGAATGAAATCTTGCCTCGCAGGAGGAGAAGTCAATAGCTCCCCAGACGCCCAAAGGGAAAGGTGCGTGGCCATCGGCTGTAGCCTGGGGGTTATCCGGGGGCGCAGAGCGCACATGCATGCACACACGCTGCCTTCCCATTAGCCGCTGGCCAGTCTCCAAGAAAAGCAAGGCTTGCTCAGCACAAGGCACAGGAGAACGACTATTCACATGTGTTTACAGAAACAGCTGTGAGGGGAAGGCATGAGTTTACAGCAGCGTCAAATACACGTGTTGGCTGTCATGCTACTGTTCTCTCGGGAGAAGAAAAGGAAGACGGAGAATCAGTCCTCACATGGTTGTTTCACATATATCTGACTGAAAAAAAAAAGATCCTATTAAGCAATCTTGCAGAAACTTTTCGCTGATTATAAAAGGCCTCTCTTTTAGTATTCTAAGTTGGTTAAATAAAAAAGATTGGTTTTAGTTAATATCTGAACAAGTTAATAACTCTGCTATTACCATCACCTCATCCAAAGAGACTAAACAACCTTTTTGTGATTTTTCACCTTCCCCTGTTATGAGGAAACCTAAGTTTCATCACAACGATCTGCTCCAGATTTAAAAAAAAAAAAAAAAGAAAAGAAAAACAAAGCCAAAATAAATAATCTGATATGGCTTCAATCTGATAAAGTTTTCAAGATTCTTTCAAATCTCAGTTTATACATACTAAAATAGCAACATTTGACACTCCAATCAAGTTTATTTAAATAAATTAAGTTCTTAACAAAAAAAACCATCCTTGACATACTGAGAAAATTTTAACCTTGCATTTTGTAAATTTTTTACTTAATTCCAGCTGCAAAATACTTTCAGTATGGAAAGAAATGTGATCTTTGACCTCTATCCCAGCTCTGCGCTTCTGAACCAACTCTCAGCAGTGTAAAAGCAAGCAAGCAAGCAAGAAATAAAATGATACCACAAATCAAACTGCTATGGGATTGGAGGACAGGGTATGTTCACAGATTACTCTCTTTCTGTTTGAATAAGTTTATTTCTGCATGTGTTCCCCAGATGTTTTATTGTAAACCTGGTATTGATGACTGTGCTAGCCAAGAATTATAATTGAACTGTGAAGAAATATTTTTTTGTGGATTGTGCAATAAATATGGATTTTTTTCTTTCTGTTTTTAAGATAGTCTTTAATTTGGGGGCAGGATTCCTTTATAACTGTGATTTCACTGTGCTTTATTGCCTGCATACTTAGTAATGCCTACTATTGCTAAAGCACAAACTTTTTTATCAGAAGAACTAAGGAATTTAGGGTTATTTAATACAGACTTTTAACACATTCATAATATGTTAATTTAAAAGAGAAAATTAGATGAGACAGTCTGACCTCCAGTCCACAGGAACCAGTTTGTCAGTGAAAGGTCTGATCAGCTAGGGTCAGTTTTTGCATCAGGAGTGGATTCCCACAAATGTTATTGCTGAAATTCTCCAAAATTCGTAACTCCTTTATGTAACAGGGCAAGTCTAGTAGACCAATGTCAGCTGGAGGCAAGAAAAAGAGGTGGGAACAGCTTAAAATTGTTGCTCATAAAATACTAGTAGTTTTCCCTGCTTAAAAGTGCAGTGCTTTTCGAGTGTGCCTATTTGCAATGAGCAGTCCAGGGACAAATACCTGCTGCAAGCAGCGTCCCTTCACACTCAACATCTCTTGTGCTGCTTTTGCATGTGAATGGCCTGGAGAAGGTACTGCAGAGTCCTGGCAGCTCCCTCTGCACCTAGAAGCTAGCACCTGGAGAACGAGGTGACACAACCACATCTGTAACACAGCAACCTGTCCCTGTTCCTGCTRCTGCGGGGGAAAACAACCAGAAAGGGGAGACAGACAGAGGTTCATTGAGTTGAGGAGTTGCTCAGAGGTATGGTGGAGAGTGCAATGGACTTGAGCAGGCACATCTCAGTTTTAGGATGATAAAGCTTAAAAAGGTCTGGAGAAATGGAAAAATTTCCTTTCCTCACTCCAGAAGGCACTAAAAGAGTGGGGGCTAAATGAAAAACACTGAAAAATTCTGGCCACACATCGGTGTGGATGACCTGGTCTTCTCAAACATAAAAAATGGAAGAAAAGAGGATAAAGGCAAAAAATAAAAAGCATATGTGTCACTGAATCCAATTTTTGTATTCAGCACTTTTATATCTTGATCTACAAAGTCCTGAAAATATTTGAAATGATTGTGAGAGAGCATGAACTGATAAGCATTATACAGCTATGAATAAACACCAAGGAAAAGCAGCAGTATCATTGTTACAACCTGCACAAGACCCAAGATTTGCTTTTGAACCCTTACACTGGCACAGCATCTGTAGTTCCCATACCAGCAGTGAAGACCTCTCGGTTTTAGTAGAAATGCTCACATTCTTACTGAGCAAACACCAGTGCTGAGGCTTTGGGCTGTTAAAGTTAATAACCTGTGCTTGTCTACACTGGAGAGCTGAAAGAACTCAGAAGCTCAATGTGAAATTTCCTTGAAAATAAGTTCCATATTAAAACCATGAGAAAATTTGGCTTGTAACTGACTTGGGGACACTCAGTGTCTATAATTCAATCTACAGTTTAAACTACAATAAGAAATAGCATTTGGCATCCTACAAATACAGTTGTTGTTAAGGCAGCTGGAAAATACTTAAATATTCAAATAATTCTGTCATCTAAAGTATTGTTTATAGTCACCAGGGTCATTTACGAATCCTATGAAATTATGGGATTTGTTTTTAATCTCCAATAACTCCATCATTTGATTTTGTTTTACATCCTCACATTGTATGCATATTAGGCATCCAGTGGCAACAACTTCCTAATAAATTGGATTCTGTGGCACTGTTTCAGACATGCTTTAAACAGCATGTTAAAGCAATTTTGGAATTCAATGGTCTTAGAGACACAGGCAAATGCTGCCTTTAATTCTGTGCTCTAATTGCTGTATTCAAATGCTACCCAGGCCTTCAGTCACACCATGCACACTGGGCAGCTCAGCTCTGAATGACTAAAACTAAAATCTCACAACTCGATATGCTCATATATACRTCATAACTAAATTTCCTGATTTACAGCTTGACTGCCTGTATTAGTCCAGGCTTCACAAAAAACTCCAAAAACTGAGGGAATAATTAGTTCATATGCAATTATCTTGGAGAATCRTCTTGCCATGACAGATGAAAGTGCACATCACATTTATGTACATTTATGCATACCAACATGTCACCTACTTTTACACTATAAATAAGAGAGAGTTCTCAGTGAAAATAGACAGGATCTTTGTAGTATGGCTTGAGATTCACCATGACGTGTTATGTCATTAACTTCTTAAACTCCACCTGTGCCATAATAGATCCCATTATGGAAATTCAGGTCCTGAATTATAGGATTTGTACTTTTATGCACTTAACCATAAAACCCAATCAGTCTTCTAATGGCAGAAATTATTTCCCTCTTTCTCACTGCAGCACATGATATTTGGGAGTCCCCCAAAACTGTGTGCTGGATATTACAAGATTTTACTTCTTACAGGCTCAAGGTAAATAACTCCTTAGGGGTCACTGACTACTACACCCACCCTGGGGAGGTGAGCGAGTGCTGAAGACATGCCTCTTCTTCTTGCCCTGTCTTTAAGGTGCTGCAGGAGTTTGCTGCAGCTTCCCCAGGGTGCTCTCTCCCACTGCTCAATATACACTCTGGATTTCTTTTTGTGTTTCCCCCAGGCTCCAAAGCAGGAGGSTGGAAAGGAGGGCAAGGGGATGTCTGTCAGGTCACTCATGTTCATCACAACTGGGGAATGCCGGGCTGCATGGGCAGCAACCCAGGGGCTTCCTGTTTAGACACGGCCTCAGTGTCCCATATGCAACTGAAAAACAACCACCCCCAAATAAAGCCAATGCAGGGAAATTCTGCTTATTCATTGCAGACAATTCTGTTTGAGTTTCAAAATGCATAAATTGAAAATACAACATTCTTACCTTAAAATAGGGCTAATACTGAAAATTGATAAAGCCACTTCTAAAAAATTACACTGTTTTACAGAAAATCCCTGAAATTTCACGGTGTCAGCTTGACATTGACTGCCTTGTGAAACGTGACTGACTTAAGTGTAAAAATCTTGACATTTTGAGGATTTACAACTCTAGTAAAGTCTTCAGCCTAAATCACAATTACTACTACCTTTTCATAATAGTTAATACTGTTATCACATAAGCAGTCACAATGTCAACATTCATCAACTATAATAAGAAACCAAGTACAGGGATGAGTCTTTCTGGACTCACTGGGCTCACTTTCAGTCTCACTGGACAGAAATCCTGCTAGTTTTCAAAGCTGTGTAACTTTTTTTAATGTTAACCTACTCTTACACTAGCACTGGGTATTAAAATACAAAGCTATATTTAAAAAAAAAAAAAAAAAACAACTCAGAAATAGCTTTTCAAATGTCCAGCCCTAATCCCATGAAGTTATTGCAAAAATGCCAGCTGTCATGCAGACATCTAAATAACAACCATAGGCACATATCCTCTGTACCTTGCATCTGTGTATCAAAAATGTGGTCACAAAGCCAAAGTCTGKCAAGGCTGATAAAATTATATTCAAGTTCAGGTAGAGCAAGAAAGAAAGAAATAGTAACCCATATCCAAGCTCTAGGTTTAGGCGCTTCTGCACACATTCACGTGTACGCACACAAGCAGGAATATATGCTAGGAGAAGAGTAGGAGCTATTGCCTGTGCAGGGCTGGTAAGTGCACACATGTGCAGACAGCCGGGAGTGAACCATAAATCCAGTGGTCAGAAAGTATATGGTGTAGAAGAATGGCCACACCAGGTCAGATGCTCTGTCCATTTGTTCCCTCCTAGTTCACCCTCCTGCTACCACAAGTTTAGTGAGACTAGTTAGTACCCTGATCTATAATTAAGCTTGTATTTTTAAACAGTTTCATGACATCTATTAACACTTTTAGAAGAAATGGGTATGTCTACACATTAAAAACAGCATTTCAATACTTTTGACTACTGATACTGCCGATTAATGTACCGGTATTTTAACAAACAAACTAAAAGTTTGTTATTATATTTGCAATTTCCTCGACTTCAGAAAAGCAAAATGAACAGCAAATATAAACAAAAATTGCTTAGGCAAATAGCTCTTTTTCTAACTGAATTTGAGGCCTGTTGCTTTTACCACTCAACTGCCTAACTTGGATATGCTTTCATATACTATACTGCCCACTGGTTGTTCACTTTACACTTAATATAATGGATGTTATCATTTCATTGGTAAATATTATACCTAAATCATTTTCTGTTATATATAGTATTGTCAGTCATTAATTTTGTAGTTATCTGGGAAAACACAGGCAGATATCAGCAAGGAAACCTGATGATAAAACATCCTTATTATCTAGTGTGTTAGTATTTTAAAACAAAACTTGTGCACATGCTACAGATGTTATTTCATTAATATGATCCTTATGAGGAAACTAAGCTATTATGTTCAAAGATTCAAGTATTATTCTGTTACAGAAATAGCTTTCTTTTACATGGATTGTTTTTTATTTAAGACATGCTGGACATATTATTCATTGAATGGTTTAATCTCAGTTACATTTTGATCTCCAGAACACAATGAATGAATGCTGCAATCTAATTTTGAGKTTTTTTTAAAATGTTTTGGTTCTTTGAAAATCATCTGCTTGACCATTTTTTTGAATCACCTATTTTTTSATAAATGCTAAAAAAACCCTGCCCTATTCTAGATCTTTAACATCTTCCTTCTCCCAACAAGTCTTTTCCAAACTGAAGAGTTTTATTCTACTTAGTACTCTTTGCACACAAGTCTTTCCATATCTTTTATCATCACTGTTGTCTTTCCAGGTCTGTTCTTTAATTCTACTATACCCATTTTGAATGGGCAGTGTTAGTCAACACAGCGACATAATGACATTTCTGGTTTAGCTCCACTCCTTTCCCAAAAATTTCCTAGAGTTCTCTTTGCCTTTTTGACTGATGATGAGAATCAAACCATTTTTTCAAAGACCTATCCACACTGACTCCCATATCGCCTTCCTTAGTGCTGAGTTAGAGTCCAGCACTGCATGTATACGTAGGGTTATGCTTCCAGGGGTATGCTATTCTGTAACATGTCTAGCAGGTAAGTTTTTCTGCTGGGCTCAGAAACAAGAAGTCAGGGAAGAAACTTATTACTGGAGCATATTTTCCATTGCATCTCAGCAGCTTTCACTTCTCAGCTGACCCCTGAGTGATAAAACTAGAAAAGAAATAAACTCTGTTCCATGCATTTCTCCTCTTCCATCTCACCACTGCACTTCACTACAGTTTCCACAATTAGAGTATAAGTGATCTTGTGCTCCTGCTTTTGAGGAAAATCCTACTCTATTGGTATTTTTCTTTGAGGGATGCTCATCAGCAGAGGAAAGGGGTCAGGTCTGTGGAGGGCAACCTGAGAAGCAGGTTTTGGATAGATTCCTCTCTGCAAGGAAACTTACTAYTGTGGCCTTCCTGGTGTTTAGAGTGTGGAGGAAACATTATGCTCATCTTTTCTTCTTCTCTTACAGAAAAGTAGCTGGTAAAGTTACAGGGGTCATTTATGCCATATGAGTGATGCATTGGCCACAAACCACCAGGTGTACTGATTTGCAGACTGAGATAGATGGGTAAAACTCATCCATCTCTAAAAGATYCCCCAGACCTAGGTGACTTAGTTGGGCACTAGACATGCTCCATAATTTAGTATAAGATGTAGTTACTAAACATTCTGGGGAGAACATGGGTATTGAATGAAATGCAAAGTATTAGATGTTGTTGCAAGGAAGGGGAGTTTGTCAAGACTGTGAGATCAGGCTGGCAAAGAAAATAACTCTATGATAGGCTTTTGTTAATATACTTTGCATGCTCCCCCCCCCCCCCCCCCCCCCCCCCCCCCCGAGCATGAGGCAGGGAAAAAAAGGGACCATTTGTATTACAGTTATTTGCAATCTAATTTGCCAGGCCAAAGGATAGTCTGAATGATCTAATTCTCAATATACTACAGGACCGAGGTGAAGTACAAATCATCTTAGAGGATCCAATAATTCTGTTTCAATTGATCAGCTTTTTAGGCAGTATCCTTCGGTTGAGACTTTTCAGATAAGTAAAGTAAATTAGGTTGAAAACAAAATGCTGGTTTCTGAAATGTGGATTTCACAATGTATTTTTGATCTGATAGGAGCTCAGTAGCATTTCTTCTATCCGCTTGAGGCCTACTGAGCTGTGCATACTGTACTCTATCAAAGCCCAGTTCTTTGCAGCTCAGTGAATAAAATACTGCAGTTTCTCCCATTGACTGACTGAAATAAAATAATCTATGATGCATGAACAAGTCTAAATGAAATAATAATATCCTTAGCAGTGAAAAACGGATTGGTAATACAGTAATTGAGCAGATTTATTGCCATCTCCTTGAGCTAGCCTGCTGAAACAGCCTGCTATTTTATTTAATCTCATATCAGAGGAATTACTGGCTGGTAATCCATTGTTAAACATCATTTAGAATGATGGATGAAAATGTCAGCTTTTCCAACATAATCAATTCATATCTCATTAGCACATATTATTTATGATTCTCATAATGGGACCTGCAGGGGTCTCCAGGGGGAAATGGAGACCTCAGCTGTTGTTGAAATGAGATGAGATATACTGTAGCTTATGAGTTAATAACTGCATATAAAAAATACTTCCCCACAGTATTGATTGTCCTTACCATTTTACAAATGAATTGAGTGCCTTGGCTTCCCCTCTTGCTGTGTATGGCAGCTCTTCCTTCTATTCATTTTGTTGCTCATAATTCAGTGAGAAAAATATTAAAAAGCATACAAGAAAGACTATTTTACAAATAACTTTTAAGATCCGGGCCAGGGGGGTGGGGGGGTGGGAGCCTTTGATCGTAAAGTAATAAGAAACACTTTACTGCTCTGTTGCTGTTTGCTAAAGACTTTGGGCACTTTTTTCCCCCTCAGTCCCTATGAAGACAAATCGACATATTTCTCCAGCTACAGCACAGTTGCATTTTAAGGATACTTTCTACCGTATGCTGCCTCAAAGACCAATGAAAAGCAAACCTTGATTCATGGATTTAATGCAGCTGATGGTGCAGCAGTAATCATGGTCACAGTGTCAACTGCTGCCTCAATTAAACTACATTTGAGAATCATTTTATGCTTCAGCTCATAAACATCAATAAAGGAAAATGAGTAATAAATGACTGTCTAGAGTACAAAGGACCAGCTCATATTTCAGATGAAAATGAAGACAAAATGTAGCTTTTATTTGCCTGTGGAATTCCCATTAACTGCATCACTGACAGGAGGGAGTTGGATCAATAGTTGGCTGGCCGCAGAAAACAGTTTCTGGCTGTTCAGCAGCCAATGCAAAAGGAAAACTGTCATATTGTGATCTTTATCAGGTAATCTTCATTACACCAGACCAATGATATATGTATATGCTGGTCAGCTAGGGGCAYTTCTAATTCCTGCTTCTATTTGTGGTCTGAGTGCAGTGTGCTCACAAATTATTTGTTTACAGCCGTGAAAAACCTTCAATGTTCATCTCTTTTATTCTTTTTATAGGTAATCCATAACCAGGAACTTTCTCTCAAGRCTACTTTATTCACTCAGAATTTTTAAGAAAGCAAGCGCTGTATCAAAACTATCTTTCTTCCTGTTTAAGAGGAATCTGCTAGTACCTTTTGTGGCTGTTGTTGTTGAGGCTTGACTGAAAGATTTACTGAGTATCCTTCAGTACGTTCTTGGAGGGTATTTATGCCTTATTATGAGTGTTTCTGGGCTTATTTGAACAAAGGCAACCGCTAGCTGTGAAGCAAAAACAAACACTCTCTATGAGCTGTTAGCTTTCCAGGMGGCAGCTTGTATGTATGGCAAACTGTACATGAAACACGATCATCTCCCCCCCTCCCCACCCCAGACCCGCAGAGCAGAGATATTTTACTCCTTTGCAGTGCTCTGTAATTCATATAGCTTCATCTCAGTGTATGCGAGGTGAGGATCTGTACATACAAGCCAGCAGCTCTGGCTTGGTCAGTGTGTGGCTCTTGGAAGAGCAGGTTTTCAGAGCACAACCCAGATTTTTAAAACATCACCACTTACAAATCTARAATAGGAGGGAAAAAAACACTTCTTCTTTATGCAATGATAACAGAAATTAAATTATCAAAACCTTTACCCTCATCTTAAAGTAACCACATTATTTTTACACTTATTCACAACTCCATTCTTGTGAACTACCGTTATGTACTCTTTCTCTGTCTAGTTTCCTGTTTTACTCTCACCCTGTGAAATTAAACTTTCCACTATGGAATTTAATGTCAAGCATTTAAAAAAAAAAAAAAAAAAAAAAAAAAGCATGGTTCACAGCTAATAATGAGATCTCCTTTAAAAACTTTCGAATTCTTACAATCAACCTATACTTTAACTATAATACACAATGATGTTTGACCTGCAAAGTATGCACCTGCATTTCAGGATGATAATTAAAGCTGATGTTTCTATGCATAAAGTGGACCTCACTGCTCCTAAAAGTTACCTCCTTCCCCTTCTCTCTCTCTCAGTCTTTGGATTCTGTCCTTCATTCTCATTCTCCTCACCCCGTCACCTTCCCCTCAGTTTCTATTTTTTGAAGTTTTCCCTCTTCTTCTCCAGCTCCTTCCCAGTCTTCCACCTTTCCTGCTACACATTTCCCCTCCCTTTCACTTAATAAAGATAGTAATGCAAAGTGATAAGATGATAACAAAAAATATGTATACTGTATGTGACTATAGTAACTACCTTCTAGCACATTTTCCTTCAACATCATCCCATTTCTTTTCAGTCTCCTCAGTTACCTTTAGCTCCTCCTCATCCTGTCTTCTGGCTGCTTACCCCAGCAAATCTCTAGTCTTACATACCACGTATTTACTCTTCCCAACATGCTTATTTGCACTTCTAGTCTCTTTCTACAAAACCTTAATCTCTCCTGTCTCTTCAGATCCTTTTCCAGTCCACCTTTCCAGCTCTCTCTCCCTTTATGTCTCTCTTCACTGCTTTAGCTTTCTTCTGCTTTTTATGTCTCCAGGCACATCACAAATGCTTCCTCCAAAACTTGTCACAATCTGCTGATTCCTCCATTCTCCCTTGCTTTTCATGCTGTCTCCTGCTTTCTATTCTCCTTTTTAAAACTAGTTTCCCTCCAGTTCATTCAGTTTGTCCTGGATGAGGCGGCTGAAAATAATGCAAGGCGCTGCCATCTTTTCAAGAGGCAGCTTATTTCCAGGTGCAAAGCTAGCAGGGGATGGTGGCCGTCTCATCAGACAGCAGCCTGGAGGTGGCAGCTTTTGTGAATAAATGGAAGTGTGTGAGTTTTGGAGCCAGAATCGACGATGATGTTACACTGACCTCGGAAGACACAGTAAAAGTCATGAAGTTCGCAGCACTCTCATGAACTTGCACAGTGAAACAGGTTTTGCAGAATGCATCTCTTTAGAAASAGCAGTGATCATGTGTTGGTCTTCATATTAAAAAACAGCACATTTTAGGGCAGCAGAAGGTGTCACACATATGGAAAGATGTCTAACTATAAAATTTAAAATTTTTAAATGGCAGAAAATATTTTTTTCATATTACTAAATTATTATCAACATTTTAATAATATTATAGACTAAACAGTTTTCAATTATATGGATCTTTTCATATACAATTATTGCAGCACATTTTAACCTACTGAAGTCTCAGTTTTCCATAACAGAATGTGGAGATTTTGTTGAAAAATGTCTACCCAGCCTAAGTTATCTGTGATAACACTATCACAGAGAATTATGGAGTCTAACATATAACAAAAGGACGATTTTTCATACACACTCACACTGTAAAGAGATAATATTTTGAGCAAACTTCCAGACTGGAAAAAAAAATCACAGATACAGTAATACATTTCTCTGTAGCTAAAGATACTCCTACAAAATGAACTTTTTTTTAATACAGGGTTTCACTTTCAGTCCAAATCTCAGCAGTGAACTCCAGAACAGAAATTGGGATATGTATCATCAAAAMCCCACAGAAGTCAGGAAACAATGTTGTTTTTCTGACTAACCCATCTCTAAAATGCTTTTTTACCAAAGCATTAAAATAACATTTGGGTAATTTGACTCTCATTCATCTTTCTCAAGGGAGGGAAAATAGAATAAAAGGGCATAATTTATATTATGTTCTCTCCCACACAACTGCATTTTTCTGGATTTGTCATTCTCTTCCCTGAAAAATTGCTTCAAGATCCCAACGATTTGTTCAGTTACAGCAACAATGAGACAGATACTGCTCTTGGCAGTCCACGTAAGACAGCTGTAAAAATGTCATTGGATGATGCCATCGTGCTTACCCAACCCTTTTCAGCAAGGCTACCTCCACTGGAGTCCATCTGCTGTTCATATCAATAAGAAGTACATCAGCAAGAGACAAGTTAGACAAGCAAGAGACACAGTCTAGCTTTTCCAGCAATCAGAATATTTTTCCTCAAATACTCAGATCTTTTTAAAAAGTAATGTTTTTCATTTCTCCGAATTTGATTTTGCYAGTACTCTAAAGACTTCYGAACAACCTGATGGTTCAATCAARTTGTTCCTGGCTCTTYAGCACGATTGTGCTTTGCCAGCAAATGAGTGACTTCCAAGAAATATGAAATTCAATTTCAAAAAATATGGAATAATTTTAGTCTGATCCTTTCAGTTGAATTTCCTTTTTTTCATCTAAGCACAGGGCAAATCAAAAAAACACCAACAAGGGAAGAGTTTTCTGAAAGGAAAATCTGGTCAGCACCTATCACAGCAAGACAATCATTAAAACCAAATGTCAATCTGCCACTAAGAGGSACAAGGTTTTAAATTAGTACAAATTGAAAATATATGACAATAAAAAAAAGCAAAATGAGGAAAAGTGTTTAGAATCAGCAGACGTCAGTGGCCTGTTTTAATATATTGTTTTTATTTTGCTTTTAGTGTATGCGAGTTAGCTGTGCAGGTAACTGAAATGCATTCTTGAGAAAAGATGGCCCTAAGAAAGGGAAGTTGCCTTGTTCATTGCTATGAAAATAAATGTAAGCTCCAAACTCAGCCACCAGATAGTATTTTTTTATAGTTCTAAAAGAATGAATAGTCAGAAATTTAAAAAGGGCTGCTGAAAAAAAAAAAAAAATTGAAGAGGAAGTAGGACAGAAGATCCACAATGCAGAGGTTGCAATGTGTGGGATGAGGGTGGGGGTCTGCCAGATGAAATGGAATAATATATTATTCCTTTGTGGGATGTTGTGTTATGCTTTGATAAAGACTTCAGGGCATTGCTATTTTTCATAATTTGCTGTATGGCTTATAATTAATGCTAGGTTACCACTTTATCATTAGGCTACAGAAATAAAGGCATGTGCTTTTTCTTTTATAGTAACAACTGATGCTTTAATTAATTTTTGGAAAAGTGGATGGGTGAAAGAAGAACCTGATAGTGAGCTTTGATAATACTAAACCATTGCCCTGGACATGTTCAGTCCACAGCTAAGATGCAGATGAATAGCATTTTAAGGAAAGGCTAATGCGATAAAGGTTTTATAAATATTTTCCAGGTGGTTGGAGAATTTAGTAGTATTCCATTAAATATTTGTGCTAAAATATTATTTTCTGCAGTAAGATAAACAAACAATACAGCAACAACGTTGATAATTATATTCATTAAATGCATTATCTGTATGAGCCCATGATACTTCATATATAATGTAGGACAAGTGTCTTATCTCGCTGACTTTATAAATAAACATTCTAAGTAAAAACATTGAAATATAAATATTTACTACCCTTTACTCTCTATATAAATTAGTTTCTGGCTTCTCCACCCCTTTTTGCACTTAGTGGATATGTAGTTTGTTATAGTGAATGAAAGCACAGGTATGCACTGCTTTATGCTAGGAACTATCAATAGCATGTACCTAATACATCATATTGAATGAAAGACTTCATAAATCAGTTATACAAGGGATCATACAATGCTTTTAGTGAATTTCCAAAGAGTCATAAAAACTATAAATCAATGTATTTTTGATTAATCAACTCACAATGTCAGCTTTTGGCGATAGTTATCTATTGTGTCCTTCTTACTGGATGCACACTAGGGAGAGGGCTATCATCTGTCAGAGGAAGGTTTAAGCAAGAAAACAGGGAAAAAAACCTACTACACTATTGTACATATCCACATGACTCCCAATATCTGCTGCAATGGGGCAGATCTTAAGGCATGCAACAATCTGACCTACAGTCTAGAACTTACAGTGGAAATAACGGAAGTTTTGAATGATAAAGTGAAAGAGCAAGCAAATCTTAATTCTGCAAAAGTTTACAAAGTGCTAAACAAGCACTGAATTAAACACATATTCAAGTCTTTCTATCACCTCATCATGTTCTTTACATAAACTGAGCACTGAAGTCAGTAAGATAGCTCCCTTCTCTGGATCTAACACTATATGGATATAAGGGAGCAGAATCTCAGGTTTGCCTGAGATTGAAGTCTACGTACCTGCTTTTAGCAAGGAACCACCGCAGATTCATTTTTCCAAAGAAAATGCTGTTGAAGAGTGAAATCCCATGCACATCGTAAAAGACATTTGACATCAATATTTAATTTTATTAGTTATACTACAGGTACTCTAGGGAACCTGATGGAAAGCCTTCTTAGTATTGATTAGAATTCAGCAATCCCACTGCACACTGTTCAAAAAATTATTCAATTACAATTAATTTTTCAATTCAGAATACTTTAAAATTTATCATGAAAAGTTAATAAAAGTACATAAGTTTGGAACACACTGGGATTTATAATTCTGAGATGGAAATACTAACTAGAAATTACTATGATTTTTAACTTGCATAATCAATGTTTTTAATTCATTCTATTTGCCTGTACAAGAYTACAGTAATGGTGTGGTTTTAGTGTTTTGTGAAAACTTCAGAATTACCTCTTTCATGTGTATAATGAGGAAAGATGACTATTAGTGATACTGTGCTTTCTCATTTTCACACAAAAGAGATTTAAAAGCAACAGTAATGAACAAATTGCTAATCAAAATGCAATGAATACATAAGAGTCAATATATCTAACTTTGAAAAAAAAAAAAATCATTCTATCAGCTTTGTCACGTCAGAAGCCTCTAGACATCTGTCTTCTCTGTGGCATGCAGTGGGTTCCTTTGGGCTATCCTCTTTTTATAAATGTTACTTACTTAATTATTTTCAGTACACTATGGTTCCAATAAGGAATCATCTAGAACAAAAGTGTCTATAGAGGGATTAGGATTCAAAACAGATAACAATGTTTATTTTAAAAGTCTCATGAAATCAGAAGTAGAACAGATTACAACTCCTTTTAAGAGCAGTGATGTTAAAGCTCACAGTTACCTGGATTTAACTTAGTTATGTGAAAACATTTGATGCTTTCTTACAACATGCAATGCTGGAGTGGCAGATTTAGAGCACTGTGTATAACAACAGTCACTGGCATTCAGGTATTCAGTGTTGAAATAGTTGTTTGCTTTTTCTTATATAAAATGCAGAGAAACAGATTATTTCTATATTGCAGGCAGTGGAAAACTGTATCAAGACTTAGTCTTCCCACCTGTTTCAGGTAGCTCAGACAACAGATCAAGTGAGAGGTCATGCCGAGTACAAAATTGAAAAGAAGCAGAAGAGTTTTGCAGACTTCCAAAAAGGAAAGCTAGCAGGAGTTAAGAGACTCCTACTGGACACCTGTAATTTTAAATTTCTCCTTATTAATCCTGCAGTCCTACGTGAAAGATTCACCCCCCCATAACAACATCAGCATTTAGATTGAGGATTAGGGCAATTGTCTGAGATTTCTCCCTCCAGATCCTGCCCTGTCTCACTGCTCAGCCCTCCTGGGAGGGAGAGGAGCTGTTCTTGTAAAACAGGAAAGAACTAAACTAAAATTTTGTGCAGCCAAAGTAGCTGGTCCAAGACAAATGACATAACAGAAAATGATGACCATGTAAAGCCTATGGAACTTCATCCAGGCCATGAAGGCAGGCTGCATGCTAATTTGCAATATTTGACCAAGATATTTGGAAAATTTGGATTCCCAGAGTTGGTAACTCACCTTATTTAGGCAGCTCTGTTATTTCTTCTCATTTTCTTTTCAAAAGTGCTGAGTTGTAGCCTGCAAGAAGTGAAAGCAAGAGAGTGAAAGATCAGCAATTTTCAAGGAGGTAGTCAGTTACGGACAGCAGATTTAAGAGGAGTACATAAACGAAGAATTTTACTTTAGTAAAATTTGCAGCAGGTAGTGAAGAACCATTGGCTCGTCTGCATATTTTATTACAGCAGTTTGAGGTTTTAGGCTTATACTTTGTGTTTTTTTCATAACTATACATCATTTTCAGATAATGTAACTTTTATTTCAAAACACAAAATTTTGTTGACAATGTCTTAGGGAAGAAAATACAACTAAAAACTGCACTTTCCAAATACTTTAAAACTAATTTGGTTAAGATCTAGCCTAAATTAAATAAAATTATTACCAGATAATGTGAAGGATTGTACTGTTGTTTTAAGGATATCCTCTAAAGACTCAATAATTAATTGGCAGCTGAAAAGAAAATAAGCAAATATAGACGGGAAATTGATTCACTTTTAAGTCAGGGGTCACAAATTGCTAGGAGGGGGCTCTTTGGGGCAGGGGGTGATGATGTTTGAGGTCTTCTCTTTTTTTTTTTTAAATTTACCTAAAGCTAACATGTGTGGAAAGTTTTTCAAAGCAATGTTTTGGATGAAGAATTTGCATAAACCTGCTAAGCAAGTAAAACCCTGGCATGTAGGTAAAAATCTGACAGAATGTTTAAAAAGGCAGTCTTGCATATCTGGATATAATATAACGTAGACAAAAGCGCATATCAAATAGCGCAGTGGGGCAAGGATTTCATAGTGCTATTCTTGCTGTGCACTGGGCAGGGACTTTTCATTTCACACATCATCATTCACAGTTTGCTGCAGTGACTCGACACAGTCAGAACATGTCAACAACACACAAAGTGAAATATTTCAGTGGGGTTTTCCTTTGGAAAATGAGGGACATGGGATTTTGATTTCAATTACCTTATGTTACAGTGGGAAGAAGTAGGAAAAGAGAGAATCATGTTTTCTGGTTTGGCAACAACCAACCATATCAGAAGCATGTTCTAAAACCTACTGTCAGCCAGGACAGAAATAGGTATTTAAGGGTAGAAACAGCATACATAATTAGACAGAGAGATGAAAGTTGCTGGCCAGCCTTACTCCTTTTCTGATATCCACTAATACACTGGGTTAAAAAAAAAAAAAAAAAAGACAAAAAAAAACAAAACAAAAAAATACTGTCCCTTAATAAAAAGCAATTTCTGAGCTGACAGCAATAAGCAGGTTACATCTTGCCATTTTCACCCAGGACAGTACAAGTGTTGTTTAGAGGAAGGAAAAAGACAACTGTGTGACAAAAAAGGTAAAAATAACCTCTAGTCAGACAAAATACAGTTTGTGTATTCTGAGTCTGAGTTCTCTCCCTTCTCACCCCCAATCCATCTCAGTCAATACCTGGTATTTCTCAGAGTGAGAGTCGTTGCTGTAACACATGGAAGAACTRCACCAAATTTTTTGCAGTATGAACAGCCAGCCCAAGGCAAAGGACATTACATTATTGTCATGAAAACCAGGTGAAAGCACAGGGTTTGAATAAGAAAACTTCTGGCAGAGACCATATTTGAACTGGTGTTTCAATTTTAATATGTTTTTAGTGAACTATTCATATTAGTGGTGGCTGTAGCTGACTCCAGTRCCTTTGTGGCTCTTTATGCCATCTTAAATCAGATTTTGGAAGGTAGATATGAAACAGTAATATCAAAAGCAACTTAACATGCACCATGTTCATAACAACACACATTTGAACCATTGCCAGATGGAAGATTATAGCAGCCTAAAAACCCCAAAACCCAAATCCAGAGCGAATTCTGAATTATTCTTTTTTTTAAATTTACATTACATAAATTCTAAAAATGTTAAAAATTATTAAAAACCCCACAATGTGCCAACCTCTAGCTTGATTTAAAACTGAAGTCTCTGGAACCATATTGTAAGAGTAAGGGGAGATTCAGACACCAGAGCACACTGAATGGCAATTTCTACAGAGTAAGTTATGCTGGGCATACTTTTCAGATAATTATCAATGACAATTCAAGGAATATTGTTCTTAACCAAGATATGAATCTCCTCAGAAATATTTCTGAAGTCACCTAATATCTACCACCCAAACTTTTCAATCACATAATCAACAGCAATTGAATTTCAATCAACTGTAATGACTAGTAAAAAGAGCTTTTAGCATTTTGATGCACAATTACTTTCTAAACTGTTTTAAAATTAAAATTATTTTGTGGAAAAGTATGGGCAATGTTCAGTTCTGAATAGTAATCATACACTAGATTTTTTTCATATGGCAAGGAGGTTTTTCAAAGCATTTCAAATATTACTAATTAATATCCCTGTGGGTAAATACTAAAAAAGCTTATACATAGTAAGCTTGTTCCAATCTAGACACACAGTCATAGCAAATTTAAACTCAGGCACTTCTTACTCTCGTTGCTACATTCTAGACAATAATCTAATTTCCCATCTCTTTAACATGAGGAATACCAATGAAACTGGTAACTCATTTAGGACTAGAATGATTTTTAAATGCATATTTACTGGACATCTCATAGGATTAGTCCAAAACAGAAATCTAAAAAGTAATCTCTCTTCTACCTTGCTAAAAACCTGAGTCTCTACCCCCTGTCCTACAGTCACTGCTCATCCACAAATCTGGTATTTATTTATTTATCGACATTCTTCACCTCAGACTGGCCACTTGAAAATGAAAAGCAATTCTGTGATAGGATCGTCGGGAAGGAACCTCCGGCCAATTTATACTCCAGTGGAGGACTTATACCAGAGAGGTGTAAGTTGATATAACTCAAGAATTAAATGCTATGGTATTATAGTCTCCTGTCTTGACTTATTCTTTTCCTCTTGATAAAATACAACATAGAGTGCAATGGGACAGAACACAACTCATTGGTGTGTAGAATAATACTTTCTAATCCCATACAAGGACTTTAGTGCTACCACATTTTTCAGGTAAAAACTTAGTACTAATTTGGCAGGACTGTTAAGGTTAACACTTGGTTTATGGCATTGACAATAAAAGCTTAAATGCAGTATGACCTACTGGTTTCAGGGAAAACTTTCAAAAACTATAGACAAATAACATGTTTTCTTTAACCCTTACTGAAAAAAAGTTATTTTTTATATGTAAAACAACTACCCATGAGCTCCCCAGTATATAAAAACATTTAACAGTAAATATGATTATTCCCCTACATGTGTCTCCAAGCCAAAATTTACTTTTATCTGAAAAACAAAGGAACACTTGCAATGCAAGGACTGTAGGGTGTGCCTCTTGCTCCTTCCCAGACAAATTCCATACAATTTCACAGAAAATATATCCTTCTGTAATTCCAATAGATTATAATTTGCATATACTTCCACAGAATAATTGCAAATACACAGAGTTCACTTTACGAGCTGTATAATTTGAGATGATTCCCTGTACAGCCCTGCTCAGTGCAGCCCTACAAGATTTTCCGTGCATTTAAGACCGTAAGCAAGCTAGGGCATGCGCTGCAGAGTTGATACTGAGGAATCCTCCTCCTGCTCACCACCGTGGGTTCTCAGCCCCAGACTCCCAGTCACCAAGCAGGAGAGGTGTTACGCACATGCATTTTGCTAAAGTCGAGGCATAGCGGGACAAATTCATTGTTCTGATCCTTTCTTTTTCTCTAGCAAGCTCAGCATTGATTTTTCACTGCCCTCCCTCCAAAGGAAGGCAGTATGGGTATAAACATTGCTGGGTTGATTTGATAGCACTTTCATGCTCTCTTCAGAGAACTGAGAGACAATCCAGTTTGAGAGAGAGAGGAATTTTTACATCATTTACCAGCTTATTAATTTTAAGCATAGTGTAAGTGTATAAACTGGAACTATTCAACATAATCTTTTATTTTATTTTACTACTTACAAGAAAACAGCATTGAAGCTTGAATTTTTTAAGAAACTGTTTCTTGCCACGCTACCAGGTGCCAAAGGTTAACAGTACTGTCTGCTCCTTAAAACACCTTGGAAATGTCAGAAAAGCTGAAGCCCTTAGAGATTTCAGATGCTTCCACTTGAAAGTCTATCCAAATAGTGATTAATTACTGGTTATTTCAACAGTGAAAAAAACCTACCAGTAACTTAATAAATGCCTGTTAGTGAAAGACATATTTTAGCAGTGATATTCTGAGCTTGTAATTCACATATACCACATACACTTTATTATTACAATCACCAAGGAAAATATTTTTCATGAAATTAAAAGATCAACTTTGTCTCAGTAGTAAGTCCACACTGTATTCATGGGATGTCAAATATTTTAATTTCTTTATATTATTTTCCATTGGGTAGAACAATTCAGTGTTAAATCTGTTTGTGCTCTGTTTCCAGACTGTGGGAGCTCATTCTCGACTGTTGGGGTTTTTTTTTATTTTAAGAAAAATGGAGAGAATTCCCTTCTCAGAGTCACAACCCCTTTGAGCGCAGCCCTGCTCTTCTAGGTTGATACAATGCTGCCATCACATGGTCCACATCTGGTACAGCGCTTGGGAAGGAGAAGGTTTCCAACCCAACACAGCTGCACTCCAACCAAATACTCAGTTGTACAGACCCTTACTACACACACAGATCTTAACAGCTAGGTACAGGTGATGCCTATCCGAAATCTAATAAGACCTAAAGTTTTCTTGTGTCATTCTCTGGATACATGGGAACCCCAGCTTTCAGAATTTAGTAATTTAGAACGATTTCTGTCTCTTACGGCTGCCAAGGGAAAGTTGATAATATGACAAAACACACATCCCAGCTGCTGAAACCAGAACACAGGCAAAAAAAAAAAAAAAAAAAAAAAAAAAAACTTTTCTTTTTCTTTTTTTTTTTTAAAAAACTTATACTCAGTAACTTCATGCTGACAGTGAGGCAGGGTTAACAAAGTCAGAGGGTTATAGACATGATAACAGGCGCACACCCCTCAATATCAGGCACTTGTAGGATTATACCTAGCATGAATCTTTTCAAACATATCTTACCTAGTTTAACAGACCACCTCATCTAATTTGTCTCAGCATGACCACCCATGCCTTACTTCAGGTAGCATGTCAAATTTTCTTTATTCATTACACAAATAAGGGAGAGATTGAATCAAACTAATCAAACCTTTGTAAAACAGCACTAAGCACTGTAAATGTTATTAGTCCTGAATTCAGAGGAAGATTCCAGCCGTAAGAAACTAAAGGTATGGCTATTTGAAATAATGATCCTCAAATCCCTCTAAAACCATTCACAAGACTGCAGGCAACTACATGAGGATGAGAGAAATCATGCAACAGAGCATTTCTCCAGAAGAAAAAATGAAGACTAAAGAAAATCTAGTCAATCAGCTCAGGTACCAGAAATGAGGATTTGGTCAAATGGATCCCATCCCCCATCTTTACAAAAACTAATTACAAAGCACATAAAGAGATGGTGAAATGTTCCTACTTTGTGCTTCGTGTCTGATACTTTCCTTGCTAAAGATACAGTTACCACAAAAGACTTTGTGCCCTTGTAACACAAGTGAGGAGATACCGATGCAAGTAAGAGAAGTTGATGTTCCTTAATGGATAGGTAAGTTTGCTACACGCATTGCTAAGTGTACTTTACAGAGAGCAGTATTTTCTCAGTTACTCAGGGAAAATTTTCTGATGTAAGCCAGCATGGAAATGGAAGAGTTAATAAAGTATGTCTATTTCAAAAGAAAATATCGTAGCTTCTATGAGCAAAATTCTTGAAACGTTCTCATTTCTTGTGTGTTTTTGTGGCAGCTGCAGAAACAACTGTACTATTGCCACAATATTATGGTAATTCTTCAACTATTCCAGCAAGTTATATGACGTGGTGTTCCAAAATTCACCAACAATTTTACCTTTCCAGGACATACAGCTCCTATTTCAAATTAGACAACAGTTAAAGACTTGGTTGAAAGAGACATTTTTCCCCCGTGACCATTGTTGCAGCAAAGCATAGAAATGCCAAGATGTTTCAAACAGTTGTTATTTTTAAGTTGAAATGAATATAATCCACCAATCACTTGGTGATTTTTGAGGCAGCAATTAAGCTGCATTAGGAATATATGGGGCAGGGGGAAGGAAAATCTGTACTAAAATCAAATGGTTTGTACTTTAACAATGTGCCATCATTTGCTCACGGTATCAATAACATTAACTTTCACACATATCACTCTGTCTACGAGTTAATGGACAATGAGAATTGCCTAGTGCACCTATTGGAAACTGCAGCCACGAATGCTGTAATTGAAGGTTGAGTCACGATGCCAACAAAAATTTCACTCACTTTTTCTAATCTGTCGCAAGAATTTTATGAGCTTCAGAAACATGTGGATGGTCCTACTCCACATCCAGCAGTGAACAGATCAAGAAGATATTTTCAGATATTATGAGCTGCTTTGTACATTAGGTGAAAGTGCACCTGCACAGTTTCCAAGGTTTTCACAGATGATTATAAAGATGGAGGAGAAATGCCAATGATTGACTACTGCTTCTACTTTCTTCGTAATTTCTACTTTCTCTGTAAATTGCTCTAAGCTTTCACAGTCTTAAATTTTTATAATCTGTGCTTACAAGCACTATAATGTATTTGTAAAGCTTAAGTTACAATAAAGTACTGAAACTTTTTTTTTCTATTGTAAATATAACCTATAAAAAGATACCATGATAAAGCAGAACAAATCATGGATTTCATTCATATTATACACATAACTGAGTAGCGAGTAGACTTGGCTGAGCTTGTGTGAGAGCTTGCTTCAGGGTTCATGAATAAGGAAGTGGCCTGTTATTCCCAGTTCATTCCCTCAATTTTTTTAAAGATGCGTAACTTATTATGTCTATTCCTACCTCAAACAGAGCAGTAAAAATAACATTTTCTTATGTAAATAGACTGGACAGATTACAGGAATCTTGCTAAATATTGATTTTGTGAAGGCAGAAGTTCAAGACATAGTTGTCTGAATTATATTAGGTAGTGACTTATACATTGATTTCAAAAAGTGAAGGTCTAATGGTATATGTTAAAATAATATGCTCCATATTAAATAATGATTAGGAGCATAAGATAACTGGATTGTATTTCTGAGGGCAGGTGAAACATATCTTTGAGAGGAAAAATGGATGATACACTAAGGCAAACACTGCTTCCCTAAAACATTTCTTAAACAAGCCTTGTCCTGTATTTCCTTCTTCTAAAACAAAAGTTACCTATACCAAACATACCAGCAAATCCAAAGAGCATCATTTAATGCATATTCTAGGTAAAGACCTGTAGCCTCACCTATGCCCTTGATCCCATTAGGTGGCCCCCAGTATCCAGACACATTCACATTGTCCCATTGCTCAGTGCTATGTCTTCAGGTCATGCGGACCTATATACCAAACACCCTATACTAGGGCCCTGGCCCGGTGCAGAGAGAAAGGGAATAAATAATCTGTTTCAGTCTTCCAGTGACTGTTCTTTTATCAGATAAGCCCAGCCAGCAGGTGCATTGATAAGTGGCCTGGGCCAGGCTCCATTCCTGCCTTCCTACTGTGAGGAGAGATAACAGATCCATTTTATTGCACCTACCCTGCACACCTCAGCCTTTAATTGCCCGAAAGAAGTATAGAGCATCTCGTTCTTCCTCTCTTTTCTTCTCTGTCTCACTCTCTCTCACACACATGCTTTGATCCTGTCCCATCTTCTCTTGAAACAGTCATGTAAGGTGGCAGCTTCCTGTAATACCGGCTATTGTCATAAACACAATGTTTTAATCCACAAGATTTTTGCTCATGATCACCATTATTTTAGTACAACTTAAGCGATGTAGTTTTGCCATGTGGGATCGTAAATCCATTTTTATCTGTCTGTAAACGAATACTGGAAAACTGTACTTATGTGAATGCCCTCTTTCTGGAAAAACAGTTGTGAAAAACATCTTTAGTTTTTCTTCATTGTTATGATGAAAAGAAAACTATACAGATAAATGATTCATGAAAATTTGCAAAACTGTTTTAAACTACCTGTATTTATTTATAAGTGTTGCAGCTCATGCAGTTCTCATGGAAGCTGCTCTGCCCGGGTATCACAGCATTACTTACTAGAGCTGTTGCTTTCTTATGTGTATTCTCATCTTTATTCCGTCTGTTGTTTTTTTTGTAGGTTTAGCTCAAGCCATAATGTTAAAAACTGTTAAGCAATGTTTGGGTGGGGGTTTCTGTGTGTTTAATACATGCTCCCATCAGGTAAATGCACTTTCCATGATTAAATTCAATGGTTTATAATGACTTTTTATCTTTACATATACAATCCAGAATATTTTCTAATAGAAACCTTCATCAGTCTTTAATTGTCTTTGCTGAATGCCTTTACCACTTCTATTTTTCCTCAAAGAACCATTTTAGAGGGGTCAGGATACTTGTAGCAGTTGAAGATGAAGGAAACAGCAGTATTCGAACTCTTCAGCTCTGCTTAGCACTGTAAGCAAAGGTAGCACCATTTTCACTTTGGTACCCCACGACATCCAGCCTCAAATAATTGCTTTAAATAAATCTTCAAGAAAAGTCTCTCAGTTCTGACTTTCACTAAACCAGCTTGTAAGTCTTTGTGTACTGTCTCCGCTTTAACACAATGCACTACAATGAGCACAGAGACCGCCTCCCTTTGACAATTTTTAAGCAGCCTTTGAAATAATAAGTGATGGAAACCAATGAAGTCATGAGTTCTGCATTTGAACAGGAAGCTATATGTACCTCTGAAGAGCTCTATATAAAGCCACTGTTGCCTGTACGGAACTAAAGCATGTCGGTTCTGTTCCTGAAAATATTCTGAACATTAAGCACGCGATAAATGAAAAACTGATAATACGTAACTTAACAGAAGCCTTGCCGTTGGCATAACACTAGAGAGGAACTCAACCCAGGAGACCTTCCTTACATCCAAGCATTTGCAGGAAGAGAATACCAGGTAAATGCTGTGTTACTTTCTCTCACAACAATGCAGAACAAACACTTTTGTTCTAGGTCATAGTCTTTAATCTAAGAGAGTCTCGTAGGAATGTCATGCGCTTCCAGTCTTCTGGGCATTCAAAGTTTTAGGTATTGTTTTGCTCTTCTTGCCTTTCAGACCCTGTTCTACAGTAACCAGATGCTAAGACACTGGTAACATGCTCTAGCTGAGTTTATAAGATATTTAGAAAACCTGTTGTAATTGTAGCAGTTTAAAAGCCTTGACTGTTACTATAAGTATCACTCCAACTAAATCTGGTAACGTTTTTTCAAAATAAATATTTTGAGAAGGCCCTGCAGTGGAGTGCATTGTTCTGATTAATTTATACAACAATGAGACAGCCTTTTTAATTGATAGTGATTAGCGAACTTTCTAAATCTGTAAAACTTGAGCAGGCTTAAGCTTCCAGTAAATACCAATGTCTATTTTTACACCACAGCTTCCATTTAAAAGAAAAGCAAATACATCAGCCTGCAGCTGCTGATGCTGCAAACACTAAAAAAAGAGCTTTTATTCCACCTACAGTGCAGTAGGAGTGTCTCCCCACATCATTGCTTAAAGACTAAGTTGCAGGCTTTTTTATCTGGCCTGCTCCAACCAGAAAGAGAAAACTAAGATTTTTTTATCAGAGCTTTATCTAGAGATCAACTATTTATCTCTGGCTAAAATCTTGACACAAACTTATCTAAAGATCAATGATCTAACCAGACAAGAAGTGAGGGAGAGTGAGAAGTAAGTTTTACTTCTCCTTTCATTTTACTGTCTGATTATGATCACTGCCTGTTTTGTTCCTAAATTTGATTAAACACTGCTTGTGTAAGGTACAGCAACTTTACCTGTTTCCTAGCACAAGTTCTGGAAATTTTAAAATTAAATACAAACAAATTATGTGATGCCATTATGCTCTCAGCTCGAGCTCCTCTTTGCTAGGCTACATATAAATGCACTGTAGTACACAGAAAGAGCCCCAAGCATTGGCAGTCTGAATGGAGAAGTCAGGGGGGAACTGGTGTGACGGGAATGTAAAAGGCAAGAGGATTAGAGCTTTTTGCTTGAAGTACTTCCATACCCTGACCATATCCTTGTCTTTTYGTACAGGCTCCACACCTCCTTTTTTTCTGAGCAAATTTAGGTCATCATCAGCCAGAGGAACAGGGCTCTCTTCAGAGCTGGATCAGGCTTCTCAGAGCCTTCTCCAGCTGTTTCAAATGGGACTGAGCTCCCAGTCTCCTTGGGCAAATTGTCCTGGTGTGTAACCACTCTTAACATGAAGATATTTGAGGTTAAATCCAGGTGGAACTTCTCTAGCTGCAGCTTGTGTCTGCTGCTTGTCCCATCACTGTGCACCTCAGAGAAAAGTCTGGCTCCACCTTCTTTACAACCACCTAAAAGGTCGTGTAGACATCACTAATGTCTTCCATTTGGCACCTTTTCTCCAGCCTGAAGAAATTCAGTTCTCCCAGCCTCTGCTTGTATGTTGTGTGCTCCAGCCCTCTGACCACCTTGGTGGCCCCCTCCTGCAGTTTGTTAAAATCCCTCCTGCACTGGGGGGTCCAAAAGTGGCTATACTCCAAATGCAGCTTCACAAGTGCTAAATTCATGGGAAGCATCACTTTTCCCAACCTGCCAGCCATGCAGGTCCACGTGGTTCCCCAAACCCTTTTCTAAAAGCTGATTTCCAGCCAGTCAGCTGCAGCTTGTGCTGTTGCAAGGGACTATTTCGCCCCAGATGCAAACTTTTGCCTTCATGAGGTTGTCAGCAGCTCATTCTTCCAGCTAATAACAGATAATTTTCTTCTAAAATTGTATTTGCTTCTATCCTCTGCTCCAAATTAAAAACAAACAAACAAACAAACAAACAAAAAAACCACAACAAAACAACTTTTTTCATCCTGTCATTAATCATGCAGACTTTTCTGTGAATTTGAATTGTTTGACAATACCAGCCATAGCGAATATGAAAATGAGAAGAGACTTCATTCATACCAGCAGCATGTACAGATTTGTATGAACAGAGCTACGGAGCATGAAACCAAAATAATAACCTCCTTAATACAGACTGAATTCTATGATATTTTCATATTCAATCAGAAACTTCTTTACCTTGGATAAAATCTTGCTGGAACATGGATTTTGTCCATGCCAGTGGCAGAAGTTGCACAATATTTTACAATATTTTCTATATTTTCCCTAAGTATTTTTTGGCTTGATAATCAGAGAAGGGTTTCTATACCCAGATAATAATGCCTCCAGCCACACTGATAGATACTTATGTATTTCATGTTATAAAACTCCATATTAAATTCAGATAACTCCTGTTCCGCTTGTGATCCCCGAATGTTCCTACAGAAATAATGGCTATGAGTAAACAATAAGAGCACCTCACCACAACGCCACTGTGCACAGCGGGCACTGCGTGGATGCAGCAAGCATTCCTTCTTGCCTGACTGACTCCAGGTTTCGCGTCTTGAAGAGTTCATCTTTTGCAGTCACAGCTATTCTTAATAGGAACAGCTGACTCCTCAAGAACATTACAAGATTTAAAAAAAAAAAAAAAAGCATACGAAAGTGTTTAAAATCTAACTCAAATTTCTGAGGCAATTCTTTCTTATAAAGCAGAAACTGAGAAGGAAGCCTTAAAATCAGCAAAAGGATATCCTGGACACACATTTTCACGTGAGAAGTGGAAGCCTGTAAAACTATATTCAGGGCAGCACCTGTGACAAGCTGAAGGAATAAACTATGTATATTCAGAACTGCGTTACAGGAGGTTGTCTACAAAGGCAGAAAACAGGGATGAAAAAAATCAAGTAATGGCAAGAATAAAGTGCTATCAGAGAAAGTGCTGCAGAAGCTTATGGAAGGAATTGGTGAGTGTCCCAGCTTAAGCCCACTAAGACTGGAAAAGGATACTTTTCCAAGAATAAAGCTGGAATCTAAAACTACATTAAAACCTAGCTTAGGCTTGAGTAAGTTGTCAGGAGCTGCTGGTGAAAGCTGACTGACTTAGAAGGGCGCAGTGAATGATACAGAGAAAATGCTGCAGGATGGTCAGATTCTCCAAAGCCTAGCAAAAGCTTGCAAAGGAAAGGTTAAGTGTTAGGAAAGAGAAAATGTGTGTGTAAATCCTTATTGCTTTTGCCTTTCCCTTTGCATGCTATGTACCTTTGGGTGAATGAATAAATAATGCTTTGTTTTGAAGAAGCCGGTTTTGACTCATTTGAACCAGCCACTGTCACAAGTCCCTGGACTAAAAGGGCTTACAGGTGACCAACACAGCTAAGCCTGTCACCTTAACGCTGCTTGGAAGCAGGAGGGCTGCAGGACCCAAATCCAGCCCCAGAGGGACGTGGATATCAGGTGAGTGTCTCACCGAGATGGGTCCTCACACCGGGACGAAAGGAGCCCAAAGCAGTGCTCACCTCTCAGCTCCCCTGATGTGCTCTTGGACCCCGCTGAGCTGTAGATTTGCCTTTAGAAATAGAGATATACGCCCTTGTGAAGAAGTTTCCACGCGTTATCCTCAGACAGGGCATTATCTACAGAGGTTAATGAGCAAGAGAGAACTGTGATGACCAGCCAATATCCTGCCTCGCCAGGAAAGCTGAACTAGCCAGTGGCATCGGCATATCATTGTTATAGAAAATATAAAATTCAAGTGGAAAAGTGATCCGAGTTCCCACCGTTGGGTGCATCACACTGTTTCCATAAAGCCCTGTATATAAAACTGGTTGCTTAGTTAGTACCGCAGAAACAACAGCCATAGGAAGCTGTTTTTGGCAAGGGATCCAGCTGTTGGGTTAAAAATAATCTCAATAAAAGATAAAGAAAAAGTAGCGGGTTCCAAAGGAAGAAATCTGATAAAATTAAAGTGTAATAGACACTTCAAACTGTGTGATCTGACCTAATAAGTTATTAATAGGGAACCATTACTCCTCATACATTTTTTATGAGGAAGGCATTGCCTTTTTGTCAAGATTAGTGGATTATAAAATATTTGTGCTACACAATATAAATGACCCTACCTATTAATAAGTCTCTGGGAAGATATGCTTAAATTGAATTACATTAAGAAGAAAAGTGCCAACAGAAAATTAGGCATAATTAATGGGAACACATAAATAAACCAGAGATAGAGGGAAAAGGACATTCTCTCCATTGATCATTTTGAGGATTAATTGCTGATATGCTCTAATGACATACCAACTATTACTGTTTTTATAAGGACCATTTCACAGAAGATGAAATCCATGTAACTATGAATATGTATCGCAATTTATTGCCAGAAGATAATTACACTGATCACATACCTCTAATTAGTCAGTATAGTTTTGAAGGCTAAAAGATACAGCTTAAAATGTAATATACAATAAAGGCTCATTAAGCTCTTCCAGTAAAATAGATTTATTTAAATTTTTTTTGCTGATATTCAAATACTCAGCCTTCCCTGCATGTTTACAGGACAAGCCACACTGAAAGTGAGGACATGGGAAACATCTCTGTTATTTTCCAGATCCTTTCAGAATAGCAATACCTTGGAGATGCAGGAAATTATTTTTCATGTCTCATTCACATAATAGACAAAGTGAATAGAGTTACACAGTGAACGAGCGCTGCTTCGTCTTCTCGGTCTTCTCTATTCGCCAGCATATATAAGATTTCCTTGGATATCACAGCACTGCCTCCAGTGTGTGCAGCCACATTCTGGTTTTCACAGACTCACAGAAACTTTCGAAGGCTTTCATTATTGATCAGGAATGTAAATACGAAGCTTTATTGCTCAATCTTTTAAACAATATCTTAGAGATTGTAAATAGAAAAATGATTTTGCTCACAAAGTCCTTTAAATAAAACAATTTAAAAAAAAGTTAAATAAGGCCCTTTTTTCTAGGTGGAAGAAAAGAAAGAGGACCCATTCATTAGAAATAATCCACCTGAAACAAAACACCTTACACCAATCCCCTAAAAACCTTGTCTACTCTTTGACACTGTTGTAACAAACACTTCCAAAGTACTGTGCCAACATTGCTCATGTGTTCAGTGGATTTTAATTAGAGCTCTGAAAGCTTGGGAAAACTGGCCGAGCGAGCAAGCTTGCTCTTTTCAAATGGCAGCACAACTGTCCTTTTACCCACCTCCCAATCATAGCATATGTTTAATTAAAACCAGTGCAAATAATGGAGACAGAAGAGAAAAATTTCCTTCCCACAAATTAGTGAGGAAAACATGATTAAGAAGGTGCACAGCAAGCTGAAGAAAGCAACCCATGTTGTTCCTTAATTATACTCTGAACTGGATATCTATGGATAGGTCTTGGGGAACCATTCTTTGTGAATGGTGTGAATGGCTTCATGGACGAGCCTCTTTAAATGCTTTAGAGACAGCAGAGAGATTTAAGGATGATTAGCAAAAGGAAAACTACAGCAGGCAAGGGCACAGAGAGAGGCATAGAGGGAGTTCTGACTTGTTCGGCTGTTGAAGTAGTAATCACCTCAAATATTTGTCAGATAATGTTTATTTTTCTAATTCACCATGAGAGAATGCCTATCCATCTGCCACCTTTACTAAAGCAAACCAATTCCACAGTACACCTCACCAAGTGGGTTAGTGGACGGCTCCTGCTCCTACTACAGCATCAGTCTCCCAGCCTAGCAAACATTCCCACTTTGCTCTGCTCTTGGATCCATCCAAGGTGTGAGAACAAAACCCACAACAATTAGGGGAGGAGAGAAAGGGTCCAGCCATAAGAAAATGCTGCAAGAGCCGAGGGAGGAAAACCTTGGGCCAGTTATGTTGTGATCACTCCAGCCAGGAAATTCAAGCTCATTAGGGAGAGGGATAAGATGAAGAAGATTAACTGGAGCACACTACAGAAAACACACCAGTGAGTAGAAAGAATATGAGAGAATGAAGATTAAAGGAAAGGAATAAAAGGAGGGGGAGGTGCTAAGAAGGAAAAATGAAACACAAAAGCGAGAAGGATGACAGTCACGAGAGTAACCAGAAATCAGTCACATCCTATAGGTTACTCTGATGCTTAGTTATTGAAGCAAGTTTGAAGATTAAAAATATCAGTAACAAAATAGGGCTTCTTCACGCAGTATTTCATCAGGACCTGAACCTGTACAAGAAAGTTAACAATGCTGAGCCTAAAATTGTTGTTAAAAGTTAACAATGCTGAGCCTAAAACTGTTGTATTACTTTTTAAAGTAAAAATATGGAAAAGTTGATGTTTCAGGGTTATCAACCACATTCATTTTTGATATAATGATTCTATATAATTACAAAAATAAGCATTATAGAGAAAAGAATAAATATCAAAATAAATGTAAAACGACCTAGACAGTATGTGAAATACTTCTAGAGGACTAGAGGATCTTTAATTAGTATTACCAGATGGTTCCTCCTACTAAATCAGACTACAAACAATATATACCTAAGAGCTGGGGTCAGGAGGGGTACTACTGAGCATTTCCGAATGCTCAAAAAGTTCAACAAATGCTGAACACCAGCGCTAAACATTAAATAACTTTGTGATGAGCTACTGTGCAACTAAAGAGAAAATTCAAGAGCGATCATAATTTCTTTTTTATACCTGCTGAAAAGTGAGGATGAGGCCTTTCATTGAGGCACAGAGTGAAATAATAAGGATAGAGGGTCAGGAGTTCTTACAATGTTATTTTTAAACTGATTGCAAGGTACATCTCGACTTCTCTATTTGGGTAGTTGCGGTTCTTTGATCTTTCAGCTATATTTAGCAGACTGAAAAGAGAGCAAAATAAAATTTGAGAGATGATGTTGATGCACAGTAACAATTATTAAAAAGCACAGATCTTTGGGGGGAAAAAAAAAAAAAGACTGGAGTCTCCTCTCCTGACCTTAGGGAGTAGCATATTGTAATGCAGATTTTCTGCAGAATCTCAAGATTTCTCTCTTCTACAGGCTCCACTGTAATTATTGAAAGAAAAAAAAAAAAAAAAAAAANACAAAACAAAGGGGAGTGATTTAAATCTTGAGAGGAAAGCTGCCACCTGCAGTTTGCATGCCTACAAGAGAGTAACAACCTGCATAGGAAGCAAATGTTTCATCATCAAGTTGTTGGTTATATTGGCAGGTCAAAGATTCTTTTGAAGCGCCTGGAGAGTTCAAAGCCGCGTTTTCAAGAGCTGTATTTGGTAAGCTGCAGCAGCTTTACATGTTAGCACTGGATAAGCAGAAATCAGCAACTATTTGCTAACCAGTTACTGAAAATTAGTTGCTGTTTTTGCAATTGTATTTCAGGTTTCTCATGGAAGCAGGACAGCTGCAGGGAAGTGGTAGGTACCACACACACCTCTGGAGGCAGCTATCAAGGAAGATTCAGAAACCTTTTCACATCCCTAAGAGACATCACTCTTAAATTAGTGGCAACTGCACTTTCACCCACAGCGTTGAACGCCTAACCATCTATAAATGTAGTTCAGTGTGTCCAAAATGTATTACTTATTTCTCTTTTTAGTTTGTGAGAAGATAGCAAACTTGTGTCCCATGTAAGACATCTGAAGTCCATCTAAAAAACCCACAACCCTTATAGATACTACTCTACTCTCTGCCTTACTCTTTTAGCTTTCAATACTCATAACATAAAACTATATAAAAGGATTTTTTTTTTCCAAAACGGTGTCCAAGTTATTTCTGTGTCTTTTGCCCTCTAGTGGCTAGGATAAGAAAAAAAACATGAAGCTGTGAGATGCTTCAAGAACTGACTGCTTATACCTGAAGCATCGCTGCCCCTAGAATATCTACTTTAAGAAACTGTGTTGCTGGAATTGTGATTTGCACGTGAATGTCGCTACGATTGGTAGGGGAAGCTACTAACTGGGAAAAAAAGTGCAGAAGTTGTAATCAGTAAGGATACTGCCTCCATTTAACTTTGCTTAGTACAAAAGTTGTGATATTCAAAATGAGCAAAATTCAGATTCTGTTTTTGTACATTGCACAATCAAGAGTAGTTTGTCTTTCACAGGTTAACCCCTTTAGTCCAGTCCATATGGATCAGGACCGTGGATTTGCATGTGGTAGAAGAGTTTCCAAAAGTTTGAGTAGTTTCAAGTTTGAATCTTGAGTTGCCCCTGGCTTTATGATGGAATGACTGCTGACTATTTTTCAGATACCTTTTGGTTTAAAACTGTATGTTTCAAAGACAAATAAGAAGCAGTGTCTTAAAAATTCTTATGAGAACTTGCAATGGCAGAGAAAACACATTTTATAAGAAGCATAAGACACCCAGTCTGACAATACTCAATAGGCTGTTTTGGTTCTCTAATTTGTGAAAGGCACCGTTCCTTACAACTCTCACTCTGAACGGCTAAGTTTTGGGAGGCAGCTATCCACTCTAAATAATGTTCTCTTCTGTCCCTACTCATTCAGAAATAATTACCAATGTAATAATTGCCAGTGTTAAGAGATTGGGCTGTTTATCATGGGGACTTTTTAAATCCACCTCATTATCCTCTCGTGTTGTTCTATAACTACCAAGTCCTGAACTGCATTAGTACTCACTGATCATAAATCCTAGTGTCTGTCACAAGCAGTTCTGTTGAAGAAGAGGAGACGCAAAAAGATTAAGAAAGACAAAAGGGAACTACAGATAGAAAACTTAATGTTATTGAAAATGATCAGCAAATTATTACCTGATTTATATCTGGAGGCACCAACCACATGCCTAGCAGGGAAGTGGAATATCATTAAACCAGTCATTTCCAATACCACTAACGAGCAATGTTACTGATMATTTCAAACACAAGAAATGCCCACTGGATATTAATCCTAGCTAATTCCCAAACCACAAGTCCTTTGCATGGGTTAAGCCTGAGCTACAAAGTCTGTATATAACTTGGTTTTGCTATGCTGACTCCTTACTTTTCACAAGTGTCAATTTGGTTACTTACAAAAGTACATCACTTATGTAACAGGGTTTGGGATATTTTTTTAAACTTTAAAAGTACCTGCCAATCATTCTACAATTTTTGTACATCTTGCTCCCACCAAGGGCTCTTGTCCTCATAACGCCACCAGCTTCAAGCCTCCATAACCTCAGACTCAGCAGCGCCCAGAGCAAACAAAACCCCAGAGCGGCAAGTGCCGTCATCCAGAATAAATGGCATAAGGAAGAGGGATCGCTCTAGAATATGTTGTCCTCCTAAACCACATGATGCATTCAGAGAATTAAATTTTCAACAAGTCATTTACTGAGAGCCACTCTGCCAGCGCTACTCTACCAGCTTAAGTTTCTTGTGGTTCCACAGACACTTATAGGACAGGGCTTTGTTATGGGAAGACGCTATATGGAAGCCATTTCTGTTTGTCTTTCCCTGCCGATGTTTGCTCTCGCTGAACAAGGTCAGAGTTAACAAAACACAAAAAAATAATCAGTTTAATAACTGTGCCCTTTAGTTTTCATAACAATTATGAAATAGCAACCGCCCTCATCAAGGTGGGTAGGTGATTAACTGAAGTGCATTCACTATTGATGGGCAGCAAGTGTAAATGAAACTGCAGCAGCTCAGTGCTGCGGGATTTTAGAGCACGTTTGTCACTGACCAGTTTTTTTGAGATCATTATCATTTCTCTGAAGTGAATACTCTTCAGTGGAACTTTTCTTGTAATGGAATATATTTACCATGCAAGTATAACAAGGTGGTATAGTTCCACCAGGAGGTAATATCATTATCATTTTCCTTTCCA
>JAYKAV010003130.1:0-31677 GCA_035582835.1 Phoebastria nigripes | reverse complement strand
GTCTTTGCTTTTCTCTTTCACCGGCCACTTTTTTTTTTTTTTTTTTTTTTTTCTCTCTTCTTCTCATGGAGGACAGAAGGAGTTGTAAACAGTCACCAAAAGAACAGAGATCCCAGCTAATTGCAGGCTTTAGATCATTGCAATTTTAGCTCAAACTATGCACTCACTCAGATATAGCTAAAATACTTCTCATCTTTTCTCAGCTTTATTCTAGCACAAATCAGGTATTTTCATCTGGGCCCTTCTTTCAGCTGTAACTGTTTATTTAATATCTATAATATAATAAATACATACATATGTATTCACACATTTTTATTTTTTTAAAATCTTCCCTATCCTTCAGGTTTTCTGTCTCAAAGTGGGTTAATTACTACTTTGTGAAACTTGGTACTGAGTCCCAGAGTTCTAGTAAGACGAAACAAGGCAATGATCTTCTGTGTTGAGAACTAATCATTCTAAATTTTCTTTCCATTCCTGAGACCCCAGGCAAAAGCAATGCAGAGCCAGCAGTACAGGCTCTATGACAGGAAGCCATTTACCTAGGTCTTGGGGAGTTTTTATTTGCTTTATTAAACATACTGAAGATCATCTTCTCACTCTGAATTTTATTATTTTCTTTTACTCTTTCCATGTGTCTTTCCAACTTTGTTCTGCAGCTGTAGCTTAACACAGGAGGTGGGGTCTGGTATAGAAAATCCTTTATGTTATATTCAAGATTATTCAGGGAGTTTAAGTAGCTTCTTTTGCAGAAGCCTGCTCCAGACATCAGTGTCAACACTTTTTTGGTTGTTCCCCCCCCCCCTTTTATTAGTTTGGGAACCTCAATAACCTGAGGAATCAGACAAGTCAGCAGGAGTTAGGAGAAATTTATGGAAACTACCAAGCAGAGTGGGATTGACATGCTGTAAAAGGAGACATTAGGGGAGGGACAAAAAAGAAAACATAAGAAGACTTCATTTGGAATACAGGATGTAATTAAAAGCAAGCAGATCACATCACCTCACACCACTAGCTGAGTGTAGGAATTTGCTACAATCAGTAATCGAAGTTACGTAGCACTGAGACCTATGGAATAATCTTGTGAGGTTCATGAAATGAAACACATCAGRTATGGTTTGGCAGAGTGCTACAAAGAATTGCGCTGTTGAATCATCCTGAAGTGGGACGGAAATTTGCACTGCTGATTTCCATCATACCTAAGTGGAACGGAGGTAGAATTCTGCTCTGTGGAGAGGGGTAACTGAAAACATGGTCTTTATTTCTTTCATATTAGAAGTGCTTCATGTAGCACAAACTGGCACAGCACCATTCCAGTCATTGAGATTTACATCAAACAAAGGTATCGTTGACTTCACTATTCTCACCCTGTCTCATCCTGTGACTGAACTGATGACCCATTAGTGATGAATATTAGTCACATCACTTAAGATGTCATTACGATGTGCTCAGATGACAATATAAGAAACAGAAGAGTGGAGAATAAAATGACTCTGCCCTGGAAAGAGACTATGGGCAGCCTACAAGTTACAGGACACTACTATCTGCAAGAAGTGCACTAACAAGACATGCACAGATTTGGTGTCACTGAGTTCCTTGATCCCTTTCCTATTATCTCCAATGGTCCTTCTTTATGGCTGAAAACTATGCCAAGTGACAATTACATCCTGAATTGCTGCCTTCTGAAGTGAAAACTGAACAGGCTTTATGCCATCTATAAAACACCCTATGCAGTCCACTTTGTGAAATGTCCCTTGCTTACACAAGGTCAGATGCAAAAGGTGCTGTTTGATCACACTGGTCCTGCTGTGCAAGATATCTGCCAACAAATGGAGAGGAGACAGTATTGCAATTTTACCAATTATTAAGCATTAATAGAGAGTCCACTTGATTACAAGTGAGACTCCTTCATTATACATGACCATTACAGTTTATAGAGGGTTTTTTTAGTTCTATCCTTCAACTTGATTTCTCTGACGATATAATACAAATGAGTACTCTGACTGCTCCATGACAGTTATCTTCTTCCCCAATCATCTCCCTGGCCTGACCTTGACCTATATATAGACTTTAGCATTTAGTGATAATGTGGTTTGTGGTAGCAGTAACCGCAAAACAGGATCTTCCCAGTGGCTTCAAGCCAGAGTGTTACTCAGTAGCTAATGGTTGGAATGGAATGATAACAGATATGGGTGAAAAAATCTGAGATTTTGCATTGCTGTTAGTTCAAAATAAGAAGAAAAACCTACACTAGAAGTATCTTTGATCTCACTAAGTGTCTTTGATTCTGCAAAGCATTCCTTTGAGAAATTATGGTATAGTGTATTAAAATGTTCTGTCCATGGATCTGACATCCATTAATGTCTTAGTTGTGTAAATATGGAAAACATTCTACCTAGAAAAACCTCGATCATAAGTTCTTACTTTTCTTTTTCCCAACACCATTTTATGACAAGAAACTCTTTATGCAAAGCAAGGAGTCAAATTTTGCCTTAGGAACAATAATCTACTGCAGTAAATTGAGTCATAAAAGCAAAAATCAAGGACAAACTTTGACCTGTCCGTACAACAGCCTATCTTCTAGCAAGCCAATAAATGAAATATGTACTCAGTTATCATCAAAATATACTCTTCATTCTGCATAATATCTTGCATAATTTCCCAGGTAGGAAACGTCATAAGGTTCTGCTATACTTGATCATTTTAACCATGCAAGCATTGATTGTTGATATGGTGGTGCAACCTGACACTTTTGGTAAGCTTTTCGTGCATGAATGTAGTAATCTTATTTCCACAGTGAAATTTATGATCTGTTCATAATTCTCTAATAAATATATTCTCATCACTACGTAGCTAGCATACCGATGATTCCAGTCCTAGGCCTCAGTCAACCAAATGAAGTCCATCACTGTTTTAATACGCTGAAATCATTGGTGATAAAATATTAGGCTAATGCTTATCATGATTGTATCCATTCTCATGGCCCTACAAATTCTACTGTTCTTAAACTTCTGTTGCCCTTTGTAAGAAAAAACAAAAACAATGCTCAATCCAGCATGTGATGGCGTCTTCCTTTCATAGAAGGTCTGCCCAGTCTGAAGCTTCCCACTTTATGACGGGTACACTAGCTCAAAACAAGATTAATTCCCCTTAGTGATATATAACTACACTAATTTTTAACTGTAAAATATTTTGAATTTATTTTCTAAGTATTGACATAATGATAAAAAGTTAAATTACCTCCAGGACATGAAAAAAGACTTTGATTAAATATTTTTGAAGGATTTTCATATGCTATAAAAGTTGTTCTTAGGCATTTTCTTTACCCATTATGCAAATATGTCAACTCATTAATAATTCAAAACAGGCAATACATTAATAATTAGGATCCCCCATTACAAATCTGACCTTTAATTGAATTCTATAGAAAGAGACTGTGAAAAATGAGCCTCTTGATTTATGCTAAGAATAAAGGTTAAAAAGAGTTTTCCTAGTAGATCTAATTTTTATCATTATTGCCTAAGCAGAAACATTGAGATAAGAAACTTTTTTTTCGGAAAAGCTATTTCTAGGAAAAAATGTTAAAAGATGTTCATTTATGCATAGTTTAGTACAATGCGTCACTGAACAAGTGATATAGCAATCATAGATACTTCAGAGGTTTGAAAAAAGTCAACCCTTTTCCTTCATTTCTCTTTGCCAAATGACCCATGGGCTTCATGATTACATAATTCTTCACACTTAACTAATTCTTCTTCATAATTCTTCTTGTTAACTTCATCATAATGTTTAAAGGTAAAAACATTAACTGATATATAAAAGAATGATTACTTTCAGTTGTAGAAAAACTGACAATTAAACTGATACAGACTGTTGCAATGCTGCAAGGACATTGCTGCTGTGATTATTTGGCTTTCCGTTCTTAGTCCTTCCTAGAAAAGTTGTGTCTGCAATGCAATTACAACTTTGCAGACAGATTTATTTCTTGTAACTCTCAAGTAAAAACATAATCTAGATTGATTAGAATACCCTTAAGGAAATGGAAGAGGAGTAAGGAAAATGCCTAGGAACGCAACAGAGAATGAGTAAGAGGTTTTTTCCCCCAAAAGGACTAGAAGAACATTTTATCTATTTAAAAGAGTAGTAATAAACTTGCAAAAAATCTGTTATATGTCCTTGTTGCAGACACAGTACATCGAGCCTAAATGCGTATAGAGGGCTGTTGCCTGAAAGCCACCATATCATAATAAAAGTTTGGACTTTTTAGTTCATTTCATAAATATCTGAAGTCCAACAAACCCTTGAATGTCCCAGCAGAAAAGGTTACGCTTTGGCTGGTAAATTAGCCACCATTTGGTGCTGTAGTGCACAGCAGAATCAATTATTGCTATACTTGTTACCACATTGGTACAATCCCCTTTAAAAAGTGCCAACTTTGAGAAACTATAAATATATCAAATGAATGGACACTATCCATTTGAACAATTAAAGCAGTTTTGACACAGACATATGCTTTGAATATAATTAAAAGATCACAGCCCCTCTATTCCTAAAAGGTGTAAGAATAACCAAACGCCACGTGAACTCCCACTGAGGGTACACACATCCAGAACTGGAAACCTCACAATCAGCTTTTGGCTAACTGTAAACCCTTGTCAATACTCATTCTAGTAATATTAATTTTTCCAAGTCATCAATCTGGATACACAACAAACTACCCTAGCCATGACCGCACTGAACAGCAGCTTTGCAGGCCTTTTGTCAGTCCCCCATATAAAGAGTGAAGGTGTCGCACATGTCTGTATTTTCATAGTACAAATTCAAAATCAACCTGAGTAACACAGTCATCAGTTTAACCCAGAAATACTTACATGCCACAATAACTTTAATACCATTATAATTTATCAGCTCCCAGAAAACACATAGAAAATAAGCAGTTTTGTGTCCAAAAGGGCTGGCACTTCTGAGCTCACCTGCAGCAAAACGCTGCTGTGAGGGCTAATGCTCTGCTTGCCTGAAGGGCTGCTAAGTTCATTCTTTCTTGCAGTAAAATATACATTATATGGACTTAAACTGCCCATCGCCTGAAAGGCACTACAGCCAGGAGAGTTTCAATTATGGTGAAACTGAACTACAACTAATGTTATGAAAGGGAACAGCAGCTCCCTCATTAATGGGCACAGCATGAAACTTCCTACAGAGGATTTAACAACATCACACCCCCAACTGTACCAGAAGAGCTGGAAAGTGAGTTGGATGCATAACAGCCAAGATGCTCAGAGGTCCTACCACACACCGCACTTTAGCCTGGTTTGGGTACATCAGTCTTTGTACGGTCATGGAACGAGGAGGACCCTTTGCTTCTTAAAGCCAGGTGCACTCGTGCCACCTTCTTAACAATGGAAGAGTTTGCTGTGGTTTTTTAATTTCCGTAAGTGGAACAAATGGCAACGCAGCAGAATTACAGTGTTTTCCCCCTTTACCTTCTTCATTTTATTGGCTAACTACCTGCTTTGGCTTAGGATAAAGTTTATAGGAGGGGTTCATCCATAACTCAGCCTGGAGCACTCCCACTTTCCAGTGAAACACCGAGATGCCTCAGTGCCAGTGCTCGCACCATGCTCTTCCCTCCTGCAGCCAAGCTCTGCCACAACCAGCTCAGGCAATTAGCAAAGAAGAGCACCACAGCACAAATTAAAAAGTTTTCTTAGTACTATCTGTTATTATTCACCAACATTTAAAAAAATTGCTTTTCATATATATGTTCAAATACATTGTAAAAATACTCTGTTCTAGCCTGGAAAGGGAACTGTGCGTGTCCACAGGTATGTTGCCACTTACTAGCAATATTGCTAAAGCTTTATGTCTGCTACCATGGGCATATACAGTTATGTGCACATAATATTTTAGAGGGTAAACTCCTGAAGTTGTAGTGCAACTTGGAACATACTTCTGCATTCCAAGACATCACACCAAGATTTTTTTTACTGTAACAAAACTTATTCTTACTTGTTCACATCTCTGCCACCACTTAAATTACAGCAAAACTACAATAAAGACTGCTCCCCACAACTGCAACAAGTTTTTCATGATGTCAGGGGAAAGACAGCATTAGAGTAATTGATTTCTTTCATGGATTGGAAGAGTGTTTTCAATATATTTTGATTTTTCTCAAGCGATTCCCCCTTTCTATTTGATTGTACCTGTACTAGATACAAGTGGCAGACACCATTTAAAAGGAAAAGGCGGGGGGGGCACTGTAATTGTCATTATTCTGCTCTGTTGCCATCTCTTCCACCTATGGAAGAAAAAACCCTTTTATTTCATTACGAAAAAGGTTGCAGAAGTGCAATTGATTTTGTTAAGAAGCAAAGATTCATTATCATTCTGAAGACTGGAATTGTGCTCATTCCCTTGGACTCCCTACATAACAAAGAAATAAAATTTAACCCAGCATTTTCTCCACCAGAAAAATTACTTGTAACTAAAGGAGATCATCCTTCAGAAAGACTTCAAACTGAGTTAAAGTCCTTAGCCAATGAAGAATTTTCTAYGACTCCTGGAAATTTGCCCCATTAGTTAATTAGTGCCATTGTTTAAAATGACCATTTTATTACCAGATGATTGATAAGTATTTGCCCAGCTATTTCTTCACAGAGCTACATATAATTACCTTATTAAGTATTTGTCCACATTTTTCAAATGAGAAGTGGGAAATGAAGTATATCATCAAAATTACATAAGCAACATAGAAAAATGAAGTGATAAAAAACCCCTCAAACTAAGCATATCGGTTCTCTATACTGGAATACAAAACATGATTTTAGTAGGATTAGCTATCCAGCTACTCACACATTACTGCCTCCRTTACRGAAAAGTGATTTTTTTGCAAATGCTTGCACCTAAAAGGGCAGGAAATATTTAAATATTTTGTATTAAAGTGAACACAGATTGCTTTGTAAAATTGTCCCCCAAGATATTTGGGCAAGACAGACAGTAAGTCTTTGTCCCACAAAACAGAAGACACTTAAAAYTGTTTATGCCTGTGAGTACTTCACTGTTGTTCTTAAGTGAAGTCAGTGGTATTAGTCTTTTGAGCAGAACAGTTTTTGCTACATACCTTAACATTCCCAGCCTTTCTCCACTATTTAAAAACAATGTATTTGAAATTTTAGGACTGTGAGCAAGCACAGGACTGTGTCTGTGATCTGCAGGGAAGGGAAGGATGGAAGGAGGGAGGGAAGGAGAGGTGGATGGACAGAAGGGAGATAAAAAATTCTCCAGTTACTAATAACTCCCGTGGCAGGGAGCTGAAACAGGTGGAACAGACCCTGCCCTGGGATGGCAGGTGCGTGTGAGCGGGCACCTCCTTAGCTGAGCCGGTGAGGTGTTCCCAGCTGGTGCTGTGTGCTGCCGCAGCCTGGGGCTGACAGGCAGCACCTGCAGTGCTCGAGCACTCTCCGGTCGTATCGCTCGAAGTCCAACCAGACAGCGTGGGAATCATCACCACGGCCAGCTGGGAGCTGCTAAATCCATTTGTTAGACAGGTGATGTTACAGCTTACGCACTGAAAGAGGGGATGGGTGACCAAATCAAGGGGTGTAAAGGGTCAACGTTAATGAATTGAAATGAGAAACATAATCAGACAATAAAAACGGTATTTGAAATTTTTAAAAAATTACACTCAGTGCAGTGTTTCATTTAAAGGCTTTTACAGTCAGAATACTCTGCTGCTTTGCTGAGAATATTTACCTTGACTTTGTAAATATGCTGCCGTATCTCAACAAGATAAAATTAGTGAAATAAGTCATACAACAACACTAGCAATTTTTGTGATGTGTTTTTCAGTGTTACTGTGTGGCTTATTTTCAGTAAATTGGCTGTTCAGAGCTATTGCATTGCAGACCTGACATTTTGTAAAACTGCTTCATGATTCTGTTAAATAGGAACAAGTAGAAAATTAACTGGCCAATTTAAAATGGGTGGATGAGATGAAAAAATGGAGTAAAAATTAAAATGAAAACTAACTAAAGCAATTTTCAGTACTTCACCAACACAGAGAGACATAGAGAAAAAATCTGTTACCGTGACTCAAATAAATTATAGAAATAGCTTTATTTTAAGCCAGCAAGTGTGACTGAAACTATAGAAATAGCTTCATTTTAAGCCAGCAAGTGTGACTGACCACAAGAACAGTTATTAATGGAATTTCTTCTAGACATAGAGCAGTCTGCTTTGAGAACCAAACCCAGAAAACTAGTGGTGATGAAGCTGAAAAGGATCTTTCAGAAAACAGTTTAAAATGCTCCTGTCTTTCTGCATCCATGACGCTGCCGTTSCAGGCAGAGGAAAACGCAGCTCTGACAATCCCTAGTGGCAGCCGTGACATGACCAGGGTCAGATCCAGAGCCACTACCCCTTGCGCCAAAAGATCCCAGCAGATACCTCCAACTTCTCTAATACCTGTAGAAAAGGAACCAGTTGTCACTGAAGGGGCAATGTGACTCATTGACAACAATTTTTTCCTATGCTTTCTGAGATACATGCCATTGATACTAAAATAATAAAGTAGGATGAAGGCAAGAGACATATTTCATCTCCAACTTAATGTTATGGGCAAATAACTGAATTTTTATGTTGTTCCAACTATTTCAAATATTCTTCCACAAAAATAGTTTGATCTACGGTTAGTGAAAAACAAAAACAAAACCCTTGATTCTTCACAAAAATCCCAAAATAGGATATTCTTCTCACCACTCTGTGTGAGTTTGTTTCCCCATCGGGCTTTATGTTCATTTTGAAACATCTGAAATGTAGTTGAAAGCCTTTGGTACCAGACACAATTTTGTTCTGGTAACAAACTTTGTTCTAAAATGTAAAAAGCGGGCAGAAGAAAACCTTCTCCAGTTAGGGAGCATTAAGAGCATTACAGAAACATTTAAGAACCTTGCAGGTATGGGAAAAAGCAGAGGTACTAAGGACCACACTAGGACCATGGCTGCTGTGTGGTTAATTACTCGTAAAGGCTGAAAAGACAGGAGCGGATGAAGACTACAACCGAGACAGAAGAAGCTAAAATACTCAAATGTGGTAGGGAACCTGGTAACCTGATAACACAATAACACAATTCTGCATGAAGTTACACTCATGCCTCACTGCGCTCAGTGCTCAATTCCAGCACTGCTGGGGGTTTTTATTGTTGTAGATTTTATTCCCCACTCTAATTATAACAAATAAGGTCATGATTAATGCTGCAAACCAAAGACCGATGTTCAGTGCTGACACAACATCAGCATGTGAATCCCTAAACCTGTCAATGAGGGACATGGTAAGATACAAGTGATTGAATAGACTGAAATAATAAGAATATACTAAAACTAAAAAATGGGATTCAGAACCAAAACCTGTGATACCACACAGATTTATCACACTGTACTTTTGAAAAGCTAACTTGTAAGACCTCTCATGGCTCATCTCTATTCCACAGGAGGTTCATCAAAATGGTTGGGGAGATTTTCATATATGCTGCAGGATCTATATTTCATTGCATGCATTTCACAGGATATTGGTAAGTAACAGTTCAGGAACTAGTACTATATTTGGGGTAAGAAGACTCATTTTGATAGAGTTTACTTAAGGCCAGACTTTGTACACCATCTCTTAATAGACCCAGAAGATGAGTGTCCCATCACCAAAATACTAATTTCTTTTACTAAAACCTTTGTGATTCTTCAAATTAATTTTAGCTCTCATCCCCAAATTTACACAGACTTCTTCCCATTCTTTCCCATTCCTTCCAGGGACATTTTTCTGGATGCTAACGAGCATCTCTATTCCCTTTTATTCTTAGGTCGCTAGAGTGATATTTGAATAAAAGCTGCTTTCAGGTTGTGCAATTCTAGAAGAGTTTTATAATTTCTCAACACTGGTGGCTACTTTTTCCTGAAGTTCCTGAATCACAATTGATGTTTTTATTTTGTTTCATTCATTTATAGGCTCTAAAGTGTTCGAACTCTTCAGAATATATCTCAACCTAAAATAAAGGTCAATATTGTCTAAATATCTGTTGCAGACAACTATGAGCTATGAAGATGTATGTTAGGAAAATTAATGAAACATGAAAAAATGAATACATAATGGTCTGAAAATCACATCCCAGCAAACCCCTGTAAAATCTTGCATTTTTATTGGAATCTCAACAAAATTCAGCAGCTCACTGAAATCTTAAAAGGATCCACTACAGCTAGATAATTATATGGCTCTTCACTACCATAAAAAAAAAAACCTCTATAGCATGCCTATTGAAAAAGATTGAAATCCTTCCTTCAACTCTAAGTGACACTAGATCAGGCACAAGCTGGAAAAAATCATATAGCTCACAATGTTACATATCTTTTCATCCCTCCCCATGAGATGGACTCAATAGAGGGTTCTCATTACAACACTGCTTAAAGCAGAAGCTACCAACCTTCCCTTTCTCCAGCTGTTAATCTAAGTTGACCCACAAAAACCTTTTCACAGATGACCATCCCTCCAGGCTGATAATGTACCAGTGAATCCTCAGAAAGCAGTGACAACTAGGGTATAAGCTCAGCTATGAACTCATGCCCCAGTATTTCAGGCGGGGCTTTGCATGCATGTCGTATGCTGAAAGAGCTCTCTCTGAGACACATTGGAGAGAAAAAAGCAGTGACTCTTGAAGATCAGTAAGCACTCTGGAAATGTTTCTTCAGTTCAGAAACTTTGCTCGCTTTGTCACCTATCCCATTTATTTTAATGCCTTTAACCATGCTGTGAAATGCAGTCTCTCACGTGTGACGTTAGCTCTCAGAGAAAATCTAACAGCTCTAAAAGTAGCACTCAAAAAGCCTGTAGCCTATTTTAAACTGTGGCTCTCTTTCCTCCATCTAGACTTCCCTTCCTCTCAGATCAGGCTGTAAACTCCTGGGGAACCCTGTTTGTTCAGWGCCCCAGAGCAACATCCCAGCCCTCAGCACCAGTGTTCCAGAAATAGCAAAAACCCTTTAAAATATCACTCTTCCTCCAGGTCCATGGTACGCTTCAATTCTCAAGCTATACCTTCCCACAACCAGCACATCCTGCAGTTATTACTTTGGTATTCTTTAATGTCATCAGCATTTAAAAGCATTTTTGAGTAACACAGCAGTTTGCAAGATGCATGTGTCATTTCAATGGCTTGTGACAAGGGAGTCAGGAACTGCTGTAGGTCCTGGGAAAAACAACATGGATATTCATCCTCCCTTCCTCCCCACTGCACCCCACTATGCATCCCACCCTTCCCCATCCCACACCCTACCCTTTCCAGTTACCAGAGGGGCCTCAGGCCACCACCGTGGGCACCAAGTGGACTGCCTGGATTGCACCAAGGAAACYGTCCCGGCCACTGTGCCGGCAGCAGGCCCTGCAGATTGCTCTCATTAGCTGACTATGGATACGGATCTGCTTTGAGTGGTGGGGATGGCTGTATTCATATAGCACACTCTGGGAAATTGTTATAAACCAAAAGCCATGTTTACATAGCACCAAACACCAGCTAAGGCTGCCTGTATTTCCTCAGCAACAAAAAAAAAACCAGATGGGACAGTGGCCATGCAACACACAAGCAAGGAATCACCTTGAGAGTTTATGCATCTGTGCACAGAGAGCACCATACAACCAGTGCATAGAGGTAACCAAAAATATTACTTATGAAACAGACTTAGATATTTAGGCACTCCAGGTTTTTATAAGTCACCAGCAAGGGGCTAGCCCTGCTTCTGCAACACTTGCAGTGACAGAAAATCCCTCTGCAGTCCTTAAAAGCCCAACATGTATGCAATAAAACATATTTCATAACTGCAGAGCTCTGACCTACCTTGAGGCTGTTTTTCAGGAGCAGGTTGTTTGTGACTACATGAGTTTGCACTGGCAATCTGTTAGTGCTGTACATGATTCTAGATCTTTTTTAAGACAATATTACCAATTTGTTAACTGAGGAGAAGAAATTTTGTGGGAGGAGGACATCTAGTGATATGATATATATTTACATGCTTAGCTGTTTCCATGCACAGCTGAGCTAGTGAGCTAGTGGGTTACAGAGGATTTGAAGAGTATTAGAAGTGTGCAGGTGTGCAGCTGACTTTGCTAGAAAATAGTAGACCTGCGGATTTGATAGGACAGCAGCAAAACAACAGCAGCAATTTAACCACATAATTCTGAAATCAACCTTTTCGAAATTAAATGTTGCAAAGATTTAGTGATTATTGCCACACTTCTCACCTACAACAATGCCATCTCCAAATCTGGATTTATACTGGCACTAATCACCACCTACACAATTCATGCAGAATGACCATTAAAATTATGATACATTTAGTGGCAAAAGCTTCCCATTGAACTATACAGATGCTCAGCGTAACAGCAACTCTGAAATATAGTGATAGTTTTCTTTTTAAATTCTTTTTTAAATAGTTTTTTTTTTTAATTCTCTTGAAAGCAAGAATTATTATATCTCAAACTGATAAAAATCAGAGTAGTTATTCTGCATTGTAACTCACCTGAACTAAGGTTTTATCAGTGAAACACTGGAAATTCAAAACTATAGACAGACAAATACAATAACAATCATAATAGTCATTGTTAGTACATGCTCTTGAACTGAATATTACTTGGAGAAAAAAATGCCATATATCACCAATGTAAAAAAAATATCAGTATCAAAGACATGTGAAGCCATTAACATCTGCATTTATGCCATTTCCAGAGCGATATCAAAATATCCCTTCCATATTTTTCAGAATAAAACAAAGTTATTATGGTAAAACAATAAAATAATTAAGGAAAAGAGTCAGTTAACCATTTACAAGAGAAAAAAACACATTATTGAAGATGTTGGTTAAATAAGGACTGATATATTTTTATAGCCATAGAGAAAGTCTACAAAGACATACATTTGCTTATATATATTTCTTCATTGTTTTGTAATTTTGGGGCTAAAACTAACTGCACCAGTAAATCTATAGGTGCGTCTTGAACATGCTGGTTTTTCTATTGTACTAGCAGTATCAATAGCATGTCCCATAAAATCAACTTCCTTGCCTGTACAGAAGGATTGTCTTAGAAGGATATTGCCAAAAATGCACTTGCACTCTGGAGGAAACAAGAGTTGTTCATCAAGATTGCTCCCTTCAATGAGATGTATAACAAAGAAAACACCCACAGCCAAGAGAGCTTCTGATTTCAGCTTTTGTATGTGTACGCATGGGAGAATACCTCCATAATTCACATTACTAGCATTACAGAAAGAAATTATGATAAAAAAAATAATCAAAACACCATATTTAGGAAACAGCTCCTGGAAAAGCCACACCATAGTGGAAATACCAGAACATCTGGGCAGCTGTGCTGCACTGCATGTTGCTACTAGCAAACATCTCTCTAGCCTGGGGATCGCCACCTCATAGTCTGTTTTGCAGAGCAGACCCATTCTCAGGATCTTGCCCAAATTCACTCAGGAAGCTCGTGACTGAGTAGGAAATAATGAGATAACCACTGAGTCTGGCCAGCCCCTTTATAGTAAGCTGGATTTCTCCTGCACAACTTCAGTTTGGGGAAAAAAAAACCCTGCTAATAGCATACAGTTCTTTGTGAATGTGTTTGCACTAAGCTGATAACTGTCCAGGTTGCAGTTATGTATGTGTGCTACAGGCAAATACCAATATAAGCAAATCTCAAAGTCACAGGGCACATCCAGAAGGATTAAAACATTTGTTCAAATCATATTAAGTAATCACATCCCTGACTCTGGACTGAAACCCAACCATTTGTACTAGAACAAAACCCAAACTCAAAATGGAATTTTTTAGGAAAAGCTTATATTGGCAAGTCCTATACAGTATGAACATTATAAACCTAGATATTCATGGATAGTATCAGAAGTAATAAAAAGTCATATCAAGGCAAGAAATTACCTGCTATTTACTTTGATAGTTAGCTGATTATTGCTATAACTACAGACTTACACGGAAGACAGTTCTCAGTATTTTCAGTGCCAGCTTAACACTTCTGATAAGCAGGACACGTGGGTGCACTGCTTCAGTCTTCTTCATAAGAATCATAAGCTGGTGGAATATTCCTCAGGTGTTTTCCAAAACCTCTTAGAAAATCTATGTAGTAACCACAGTACTGAAACTACTGTGGTTTTTGTGCAAATAATTCTATATTGCCTGATGCAGCTGTGAAAAGCTTTGTTATCCATTGAACTAGAAAAAAAAAAACCTATTACTCATTTCAATTCTTTCCCTTGCTTCCTCTATTTCAATTATTCACACACTTTATACACCTTTCTTTGAGGCTCTGAAGGTGCTGACCCAGAACCAGGAACAGAAGATTTGTGGGAAGGCAAGTCCTAATGGGGCTGAGCTGGTTAGATTGTGCAGGGTAGGACACAGCAGAGCACAAAACTGATGTTGTTACGACAATATGGTAGTATTAATGACTGAATTTGTGAATCAGTTTGTACTGCATACATTTACCATGATGAAAAAACAAATTAGGTTTTCAATGAGAAGATATGGAAATGTGAAAACTTCAGAGGTTTTCGGCAATACAGTGAATAAATACAAAGTACTTTGCTTTTCAACGTGTTATTTATTAAATTTTTTACTGCTTTTAATTACTGTCTTCATATTCAGAATATCTTCTGTTTCTACTAATAGCAAAATTTTAACTGGAACAGAAATATTTGTTGTACTTTATTCCAAGTCATACACCGAAAGAATTAGGAAATATATCTTCAGTAGAAATAAAGTCAGATAAAAAGGAAACCCTTCTTTTGTCCCATTGCAGACCCCGAAGCAAGTGTTTTTCTCAATTTATGCTACTGGAATTTATTAGCCTGGAGACAGTCTGAAGACATCCTTAAGAAAATCAGTTGAATTCTGTACTATTGCTTATTGTTGCATTTCCTCAATAATTAATACTGGTATACAAAGCATATGACTGTTTTATATAKAGAGAAAATGACTCTAAATTTAGTCTAAAAGACTAAAAATCTTTCATTTTAGCTGATATAGTCCACTGAAGTTGGCAGCATCAAGAATACTGAGCAACTTTTTGAGGAAAAGTAATGCTGGGTGCCTTTCAGTCTTATTACCATAAATTATTCTTAAACTCCATTGATTATTGAAATAAAAATTCCATTTCCCTTACACATTGACAATTTCTTTCAGGGAGAGGGGAAGTTTCTTTGTCATGCAGAAAATTTTCATCCCAAAGTTTTCTAAACAAAATTGGCATTGACATTGCTGTGATTATTACAGTCAAGCTTCTGATTTTTAATATTTTCAATCTGACAGATTTATTTCTTCTCAAGTAAAAAAAAAAATCCTTCTTAGAATAAAAATATATAGCTTCCTTATATTTCCTGATTCTGAAAATTACCAGGTGCCAAGCTGTGAACATAAGGAAATTGAAGACCCTTGAGGGTGACCTTAAGAACCACAAAGGTGGGGAATTGTGATATAGTGGTTTAGGCAATTTCATTGCAGCTGCTTGGTGCTAGAAAAATGAGAAATGGGTTTTCTATTACTAAATATAATGAATTCCCTTTCTGTCCTGTCACAAATTGTCAAACTTCATTAATGAGAAGAAAGATGTGGTGCATACATATATAAAGGGTAATATGAATATACATATTTAAAATGGAGAAATGCTGCATATTGCTACAGGAGGATTCTTTCTCTGTATCAGATATGGCATAATTCTTTCTAAATAAGATCTTTCAAAATTAGCTGACATAGTAATGTAAAGCAACTTCTATATCTTCAGAGCAATTTGCTATTATTTGCATAAAATGGCTACATGTTTTTCAGGTGCATAGATGCAGCTTGGTGGCTGTATTTCAGAATAATATATAAACCACATTTAACTTTAAAGCTGTGGGTATCCAATGGAACAAGGCAACTGCTTTTAGTTAGAATTAGGTTTAAATATCTTGGTGAATCAGGCTATAAAATACACAAAATAACTTGCACTTTTAATTGTCTTTGCAATTACCTTAAATTCAGCATGGCTCAGTTTGATTTTGAGGGCAGCAATGGCTGTCTTTTATTCTTTTATGCAATATATGAATAAATGTACTGTCAATAAGAAATGCTCAGATTTCACTTGCTAATCAGTGTAAAATATTTATAAATATAATTTAATTTAGAGTAACAACAATAATGAAACTGAAGGAACCCACCTCATGCAAAATTCAGTTTATCCCCAGCCTTAAGCCTAGAATTTTGCTAGTTAGACTATTCTGATGATGAAGGAGATGACTGGAATCATCCAGGACCTTAACCTGCATATTCCATAGAGCCCTATTAACCCAGCAGATACCCTGAGGGACAACATGAGCTTACGCATATCTTATAGGCAGGATGAGTTCCCCTGCGACCCACAACCCTTTCTGGCACAAGACCCAACTTACATTTCTCAACTCTACCGAGAACAAATTATATCTAAACTTTCCAGAACTTAGAAGTAGTATTTAGACATTTAGTAATAGCAAGACTTCCAACTACAGAAATGAAGCATGTGTTACACTTCTATGGTCCTTGTTGGCAAGTAAAACGCGATGGATTTCTTCTGTACAAAACTGCACCAAAAAAAGGGATGCTGGAAGTCATTGAGCAACTTGAACACATCTAATATCATAGTAGAAAAAAGTGCTTCATAGTAATTCAAAATATCCTACTGATAGGAAACCTGAAACTGCAAGCTCTGAACCAGAGGCAGCAAAGGAGTCTGACCATCTGGAAAAGAGTTTTTCTTTATTCTTCACCGGGGTAGACCAACATAGCTCATTTGCAGTACGTGCTCAGAAACCCTGCAGCCCCAGGTCTTGTATTCTGGTCACGTCCTCTCCTCCAATAGACCCTGCTCACAAAGTACCAGCTCTTGAGGTTCGCTGAAAGTATCTGAAAGTGAGGACTTTTTTCTTTCTGAGCTGTTCTGCAATCACAGACTCCACAGGAGGTTGTGTCCCTGTATCTAACCTCTTTACTCACTACCCAAATCCTCCACAACATTAATTAGATTGATGTTGTATTAGAAAGGATTTTTTTTTTTCTTGTCTTCTCTGCAGTTGCCTCAGAAGTGTCAAAGCTACATCAAACCTGATCACTGGATGTGCTCCATGGCCTCCCTCAGGGCTTCCGAGGTCCATCTGTCCTCAGCCGACACATCCAACCTTTCTTCCAGTGGAAACCAAGGCAGAACAGACACGGCAGGGGGTTGTTCAAATGCACCCAGCTGTTAGTTGTGTGCAAAGTCAGCGCAGCAGCCTTCCAGCTTAAACATAGCCAAAGGGTTTTTGCAAATTACTTATCCCTCAGAAATTTTGCTCTAGTACTTTTCCCTCTGTTATATGCTTAAAGCATTGCTCTGTCCCATTTATGCAGGACATGCTCATTTCTGCTGCTTACTTAGCAATCCTGAATTTGAGAGAGAGTCTAGAAAATCTGGTAAAGTTTTAAGTTCTGGAAATTAAAACAGAAGCAGAATATTTGCATGCTGGAAAAATAGGAAATATAAATTTCAGTTCTGCAGAGAAAGATTATTCCATCTTCCTGAAGCATGCAGGAATCTGTTGCTGTTCGTGCCCACACTCCACCTTATAATGTTCTTTCAAGCAAAGCAGGCTTAATTATCTAAATAAATGTGAATTACATTAGAGTGTGTATAATGCAGGTATTTGTCACACATGGCTAGCCATACTGGAGACATCACACAAACAAATGCAGTTACACAGGTCTGAGAAAGGGAAGACCCCCCCAGTAAATCCAGTTCAAGTCACCAGTAACTCTTCTAAAATTAACAGAATTAAGAAGTAGTGAAATCAGGATCTATTAAGGGTAAAGGATTTGTTCTTAGAGCGAATGTCCTTAGGAAACCAAAGATGTCTCACTATTAATTTTTAAGAGTGGCTGTTGTTTGGTCCTTCTGGTTTTCATATACTCATGGAACTGGAATTAGTCCTTTTAACTGAAGATACCAGCTGAGATTCTCACCTGGTGCAATATCACAAAAAGCAACAGTCACATTTAAAAGTTATTACCTATCAATATTAAGGGAATTGGAGCTACTTACATTACGATTATAAAGCAGTAGTACAGCAACTGTCTTGCATGCAGTTGTGTGCATACAAACAGAAACATCAGCAGCCGTTGTCAGTGGCAAAGTTATTTTCAGACGTCTCTCAGTGTTATCTGTAGAGACCTCTAGTGGGGAAAGAGCAGCAAGGCTCCAATTTCTTCTGAAACCACGGAATTGGACAGACTTAATTTTTTTAACTGATCTGCTAATCCATCAGTGCTCTAAACAGATCACTGCTTTTTAGCATAGTGAGTTCAAAAGAGCAGTGAAGGAGAAGCACCAGGTGATGAGCAGAAGTCGGCAGTTTGTACTGAGCAGGATGGATGTCCGCTGGTGGTACGCCCATGCGTGCAAGGTGGGTCTCCCCAGCAGCTGGGCTCAGCCTGCCCGGTAGCTGGCGCCCAGATCCCAGTCTCCCCCGTTGCTGGCACCTGGACATAGGAGACCCCAAGGCCACAGCCCCACTCCAGTTGCTGGTAGGGACCATTTCACCAGCACGCATGCGTGCACATGCGCAGACACCCAGAGCTGGCCAGGACTGCCCTGGTCCTGCAGTAGCCTCACACATGCATTAGGGTCTCGTCCCTAGGGACCCACAGACCCTTCGGTCTCTCCAGCAGCTGGCTGGGACTCTCCTGGTCCCCAGTAGCCCACTCCACTGTGGTCTCACCCTTAGAGACACCCACAGCTCCCAGGGCATTTCACCTACTCCCTGGCTGGTCACGCTTGATCTGTGCTAATGCTTACACACTCGCTTGCACACCCATGCTCACTCCAGCCACTGGCACCAGGGGAACACACACCTCTGTAGCCCATGGTCCTGTTCCAGGGGCTGGCACTTGGTTTCAGTCACTCTGGTCTCTCCAGTGGCTGGCACTCAGGCACAGGGGCAACTTTGACCCGTGGTCTGACTCCAGTCACTGCCACCCAGACTCCCCCCACATACCGAATGGAGAGTCCCTCATCCGGGGAAAGTGTTAGAAAGGGATTTAATAAGAAGACAGGACAGACTGCACTGATCAGGCACAGGGCATGGCCAGACAAGCATACATGCAACCAGCTCTTTTATTCCCTTATCCCTCTGTTTTCCCCACACTTGTTCCTCCCCAAATCATCTAAATCCCTCCCTTTCCTCACTTTTAGTTTCCCCCTAAGCATCCCATAATAAGTCTTCTGCAATCCCCAAATTCTCTTGCCTTCCATCCCATAATGTGTTGTCCCATTTCCCTAGGCAGCAACCTCCCTCGGTCCAAAAGGTGCTCCAGGGTTGATTCATCATGATGGGTGTCACACCTGCGACACTGGGGCTGAGGCTCTCCTCGGACAGCCCTGGGAGGGACCAGACAGGGTGTCCCCTCCTCTGAATCTGCAGTTTGGGTTCCTGTTTGCCTTTGTGTATCCCTGTGCTCCTCTGGGCTTGTGTAGGAGAGCTTTTGATGGCTCCTGTGATGGGCCTGGGAGCAACCCCACAGGGTATTATTCGGGCTCCCCCCAACCACCATTGTCTCCCTCTGCTCCTTTGTGGGTATGCACAGAAGCTTTTATCACACAGCCTAAAGGACAATACATTTATACTTTGATTATATTTAAAATGACTTACAAATATAATGTCTCATTAAAGTATTTTTTTAGAAATATCAAAATAGATGTTGTCAGAATTTCCTTCACTTTTTTCAAAAATGTCTACATTAAAGTCAAATAAAAGTTTATGTTGAATTTGTTAAAAGCAAAAAAGAACTTTAGTTAAAGTATACCACATTTCCTAAATGGAGTATATTTTGCTCATTTCAAAATAACTTGTTCAAAACAAATACCTTGTTTGGAACTCGTCAGATATGCAAATCTGAAAAAAACCCAAACCATTATATCCATTGTTCCCAGCTCTTTCCTCAATTTTTTTCCATTCAAGCAAGTAAACCAAGAGGACACCTTGCAACATTCCCTGAACATGACCCATTTTGGCTGCATGATATCCTCTAGCAACAATGAGGCTCCCTATCAGGGAACCAGGACTGAGATCCCATGTCCTGTAAGAGCCGCCCAGGCTCCATCAGCCAGACCATCCCTATCAAGTACATCTACTTCTGGGGGGTAGCAGACAAGTAAGGGGTGGCACTCCTGAAGATTTGCTGCTTCTGAGCTACTGCAATCTATTCAGTGAGTTTTAATGAATTGGCTTTCCAGTTTGAGTATCCTTTTCCAGTTATACAAAACTAAATAAAAGAAAGAAAGAAAGACCATAAACATTTCTCTACTACTACACTAAATGTGTATCTCGGTATTCTTAGAAAGTAGAGAGCTTTCTAGGAATAGGCGTATATTTATGCATACTTGTGTTATGCACTACACTCCTATGAACAGCTCAAAGGTCATCTCTAAACRATCTTACAGACTCTACATCTTCCGCTTGGAAACAGAAGTACAGTGAGACATAACGTTGCTTTACTATAAAGAGAAGAGAACATGCTCRGACAGCCTGAAGCAATAAACTCCCCTCCTCTCTGTAAATAACAATGGTGCCAACATAGTAATAACTGTTAAAAACATTAACATGAAAATGCACAGAACAGTTTTGCATAAGATTCAAAGGTAACAAGTCAATAAATAATTTGCACTGTTACACTTATTTAAATTGTATTTTATGTTTCCTAAAGACACAACATAACTTGATTAACACTTACTGACAGATGACAGATTGTCTCCATAGAGTTATGGAAACAATGTTCTGCAAAATACTGTTCACTACAGCAAAATTAGTGCTTAAGGTAAAAACCAATGGGCACTTTTTCTTTTGGTCAAAGTTCTCATGTTAAAACAACCCAGTTCAACATAGTTAAAAATGGAGCAAGTAGTGTAAATGCAGAATTATAAATATTAAGGAATTTTGTATTAAATAGTGTGCCAAAAGAACAAACACAGAAGACTGATTTTATTTTCTGTGGATTTTCATAGTAATGAAAATTTAAGTTATTTTCATCAAAGTATGACATAACCCTGAGATATCACAAATAACAGTTCTATACTATAGAAATTGCATCACATAACTAATAAAGTACCTCACTCAGAACTGCCAGGTTGTAGCTCATTTTAGCTGGTATGATAAAGAAACATACGGAGAGTTTTAACAGAATGGGATCTTACTAACAGTTAAATGTTGCACAGACCTTGTCCCAGATCTTTATTTTTTTTAATTGTTGTTACAGAGTGGTGTATTTCACTGACCAGTTATCACAAACTCACCCCCAGATTACCTTCAGACTCTGTAACAGCTTTCTTCCGCTGTCTTACCCAGGCACGGGGGACTTCTTCAAGACCTGGGGTTATTTCAGCTGACCCAACAGGTGGATGTTCTTAGCCACACCAAGAGTATAAAATCATCTTTTATGAGTGAGAGGCAGTGAGTGGGCAGAAGTAAAGTAGTTTCTTATAGGAACAGTCAGCCTCAGGAGCAACAAGATTGATGGCCGGTATTAACAGTAAAGATAAACCCAAGGCAGGGTGCCGAGCATTATACGACTTGCATGACATGCATTTGGTAGCTCTGTCCCAAAGGCCACCTGAGATCTCATATATCTTGCTGTATTGTGGCCTAGACAGCTGCAGTTTTTCTCTTACCACACACATCCAATGTGCAGAGTTTTTGAACAGGTAATATTTTGCTTGCATTGTCCCATAAAAGAAGCCCAGGAGGCAATCAAAATTTCTGGCTGGGAGACATCCAACCTGAAGTGGAGAGAGAACAGGGAGAAACTGGTAAAACTGATGAAAACATCCCAGGTTTACCTATGGCACAGGCTAATATTTAAGAGAGCAGGCAGAAGCATTGCATTCCTTCAATACCAGGTATATGTATTAAACAGCCTATTCTAGTAGGTGACTCTGGAAGACCTTAAGGTTGGGCAGGGGTTGTAGTTTGTTTTTAAAAATGAGTGTTATACCACTCAGGAGTAATTGAGAGTCCTAATTGTATTTATTTTCTGTGGTCCTAAAACATAACCTGTCCCTGAGAAGCCTGATGCTAGGCAACTTCTTTTTACTTGCCTCCTGGTAATGAATTATGCTCACCTGAGGAGACAGCAATTCTTTGTTGTCAGTCATGACAAAACTAGGCACAGCTTACATGCTGAGTATCAAATTCAGATGACATACTTTTCTCTTCACAATTGATTTACAGGATAAACAAGCACATGGAACACACAGTAACTTCAAAAAAATTAATAAATGAATCAACCTGTCTCACTGCTTGGAGCCCTTCACAAAGCAGAAAAAGCCTGAAACATGCAATAAAGTTCCTACAAAATGCATCACACACACATACATCTACTGAATTTTATGTTTGTATTATCACAGTACTTCAGTAAGCCGTAATGATGAACCATGACAAACCACTTCAATCAGCATGATATAAGTGAAAAAAATTACACTATTCCAGTGCAATTACTCTGAGAAACGTCTCAGAAGTAGAGTGTAACAAGTGCTTATAAGCACCTTCCCCACAACTTAAGTTATAGAAGTATAATTCCGCTGCTGTTATAAAATGATGTTGACCTAGTTTTTAGAAGTCAGATAAGAAAATGGTGAGGAACTGGATTATGGTATGTACAAGAAACCATGGGCGACTGAGCCAGCCCTCAAGAATTTCTGATTATTCTATATCTAAAAAGCTAAACCTCTTCTGCTCTTGCAAGTAGAAGTATTTCATTGTGTAGTATTGACACGTCTTTGTTTCACGTCCCAGAAGATGGCAGCAGTCCCACAGTATTTCATGGATTTAGAGACGCTGTTTGCTCTCAATCCTGGTTGTGCTTTTTTATAGCTAACTTTCTCTATTCAACCACTAAAGAAGTAAATATTCCTTATCATCACTTTGCTGCTAACATACAGTTTGTACCTGACAATTTACCACCTATTCACAGTTTGTTTAATTTATTTTAAATGAAAATAAAATTAAACTAAAGCCACTTGTATTAAAACACTTTATTGATGGCCTTCTAAAAGGACATGCAATACTATTTATTTACTATTTACTGACACTGAGGAGATATTAAAAAATATTAAAAGCTCTGTGCTCATCTTAAGCACTACATTCTGTTTCTCCAGCTCTTCCACAGAGGTTTAACAGAAGCCTGAGAGAACTATGAATACCTAATAAAAAAATATTTTCTCAGATTTGCAGTGAAAGAGCATGCACTTTGTTTAAACAAAGCCGGTTATTTTTGGTTATTTTTGTTTAAGGAGGAATAGTTTAGATTAACACAATATCTATCTTAAAGCAATTACATTTTTCATATCATGAAAGAAGGAATAAAATATTCATACCGTGTATGACCTGTAACTAATTATGACAATCTTAGCACTGCTTATATTTCGCCAGTGCTAAATGACACACACTGAATGCTATAGAAGAAAAGTGCAATCTCATGACAATCCGGTGTCCTGAAATGCCTTGCTAACAGGCCAGACTGACAACAGAAACTGATGAAGCCCAGGACTGCATATGGATTTAGTGTTAGAGACTAGAACTGCAACTGCTAATTTTATATTCTTTCATCAATTTTAGGACCACATCTAGGATTTCTTCTGAAAATTTGTTCCTTGGTTTCATAAGGAGCCTTCAGCACATCTTGGAATATTCTGGGCACGAACTCAAGACTGAGAAAGACTCCTAGCACACTCTGAAAATTATCTCTAAGAAGTGAATAAAACTAAAAAAGTTAAGAAAAAGGTGGAAACAGATGACTTAAATAGCTGAAAACTCAGTCCTTACTAACTACCAACTATGAAGAAGTCAGATAGCAATGGTTGCCATTTTTAGTGTGTAAAAATGGATTCTCGCAATGTTTTCTTCATATAGACCAAATATTTTAGAGCTTAGAATTTCAGTTTTCAAGGACCTTTTGATTATTTAAGGAAAGTTCTGGCCTAAATAAGTGCAGAGACAGGTTTGAAAAATGTGTGCCAAACAAAGGTTCAAAAAATGGTATAAGGTGACCTCTGCTATGCTCTGGCATCGCAGAATTTTTAGGCAACTTGTTACATTGGGGGTCTGACTGGCAATTTTGAAAGCTTGAACTTGGCAACGAATAAAGCAACCTGAATTTAGGTTTGGGACTGARACCAGAACTTTGGGTTTTATGGTATTTATCTCATTTTTCTCTGAATCAGCTTCATTTAGAGAACTTGAAGTGAATACAAAACAACTGATCAAAATCTAACAAACTTTAATGTTTGCTTTCAGTTTCTCCTTTCATTTCATAACTTCCCATAATACTCCCTAGCGCATCTTTGAGAGCCCTGATTCCTAAAATCTATACTAGATGTGAGGTACACTAAAAATCAATGTTACTCCCTTCCTAGTACTATATTCTTTCCCTCAAATGAACTGGCATCAGTGAAAAGTGACAAAACATACTCGCCTTGAAACACATTTACAACAAGGCTACAGAAAGTTAGGAAATCTCTTTTCTCCTTTCACTCTTAACAATGTAACAAACTTAGAGGTGAAAAAGACCAATTTAAAAAAACATGTTTTCCCATCTAGCCCTGGATGCTTTCTTTGACCTTGCAAAGTAGCCTTCATAAAGCAGTGAATTGACATAATGAGCTAATGAGTATTGAATTTACACCTATTTTCTGGTTATGAGTATGTCTAGCTTTTTTACATTTGATACATAGTAGAGTTAACAATTGCAATGTTTTGTTTTTCATAAACAAGAACCTGCCAAGCGAATGCTTCTTTCTCATACTTCCCCTCACACTCTGATATGAAATACTTATTTATAACAATGAAACAGAAATTATGTGGGAAGCCATGTTAGGTGCAGAAATTTGCTCTCCAACCTTTTTATTTTTATTCTTGTCATGTGGTTTTTTTTCTGTATATGTCAGACTCCTAAGAGAGCAATGCAAAGCATTGCTGAACACTTACCGTCTTACTCTGTCTACATTTCAAACAAAATGTAAGCAGGGACATTTGTGCTTACTTCAAGTAAGCCAGAAAACAAACACCTGCCAGTGTGGCAAGCTGGATCTGCTCCCTGCTCATCAGGGAAGTTTTAGGGAGGGATGAGACTGCATGCCTGGGAGAAATGGAGAAATGAAGAAACAGAGAAATGAAGACATGGGGAGGAGAAGAGAGGAGAGGAGAGGAGAGGAGAGGAGAGGAGAGGAGAGGAGAGGAGAGGAGAGGAGAAGGTAGAATTACCCCTTCCAAAAGGAGCGAACTGGAAGCTTGGACCAACCCATCTCATGGCTGAGATGCAGTTGCACAGTGCCTATGAACCCTCTGTTTAGCCTTTTCTACTTTTAAAAGGATGGTCCTACAACRTTTAGGATCAGTTCTGAGTAAAGAAAGATTTCCGCTTTGGCAGTGTGTTTGGCACAGCTGAAATACAAAATGAAAGTAAAATAAACAAAAAACCCAAAAGCCCAATGTCATCAGAATCTCGTTCCAGAAATACATAATGATTCTTCAGCTCAGGCTTCCACCTGCACTCTGGTCATTCAATAGATGCATGAATACACAAATGTATGTGTTTTTATTTGTGTTTATGTTTTACTTATAAAAATGTGGGGCTTGGGGTGTTGGTTATCCAGGATGTTTTAAGTGCCTTTAAGAGTTTGTAAGCTTCATCTTCCCAATATTATTTTAAAATCCAGATTACAGAATATCCATATTGTTGTTTCTTTGTGAATCCAAATAAATGTATATGTAAGGAAGCAAAGAAAGCTCATGTTCTGTAGTACTTAAAATTGCTCTGAGGTAAGTCATTACCCTCCTATGAAACTTTTTACTTTTTAAGCATATTTAATATTAATTTTAACAATTCTCCCTTCTCCTCCAATCACTGCTGAGTTACTAAGGCAAGTCCAAAGGACAAGTGGCAAGAAGAAAAAGGAAGTGATCATCTCCTATTAGCTGCTGAGACAGGTCAAACTTTATTAACAGAAGTTATTTACATTTGAAGATACATGCCAGTTATCTTCAGTCTTTCTCATTGACAAAGTATAAATATTTTGGCATTTTATAATCAGTCAGGAAAACTTCTGTACCTCTTTGTGAAATCACCTAGTACTAGATAAATTTTCAAATATTATTTTCAACACAGAGAAGTATTTGGCAGCTAGATCATAGCAATCTTACTTACTTATCACTTACTTAGAAATGTTGACATCCTGATACATTAAAGTTTTACTTCACTAATTGGTATGATTAAAATACCATAGTCAGGGGGCTTAATATGAAATGTCGCTGTGAGCTACATTAATCATGTATTCTCAAACTGAAAGTCACACAGAAGGATTTATTCTGTCCTGATTAGTCTGAAATTAATTCTATATTGAAGGTACTTTGCAAGTGATCTATCTACAAGAGAGTARGATAATGCTTCTACTTGGAATCAGAGGGATATGATAAGGGTGCAGATCAATTTTAATAGTTAAAATGTTAATTTTAACACATGAAAGTCATTATAGTATTACCAAGCAGACATGTCATGAAAGTAATGGGCAAAACATCTTTAAAATTGTGAAAGTACATAGAGATTGTTCTTTTATCATGTTTTCTTTGGCAGCAAAGTCAGCTTACGAAGTTCCTGCTCCTCAGTCCTCTCAGCTCCATCTCTCCTGGCTCTTGCAGAAGCCCTTTCCCCACCAGATGTGCTCGTACAACTTTTATGGAGCACTTTGTCATTGCAATGTTCTCCATTAAAATAATCAGTCCTCAAAAGCAAAAGTGTTATTTTAAGCTGTTCTTTTCACCAGTCTTTTGTACAAAAAAAAAGTAAGACTGGTGCAAATGAGGGACAGCAAGAGACAGCATACAAGCAGGTACCACAGGAAAATTAGGTGTCTCTAAAAATGGCTTTGCTGCAAAACAAAGCATGCCGTGTAGCTCTATCTAATAGGTCATATTACCTTATCAGTGGGAAGCAGAAACAGCTTTCACAGTCTGTTTTCTCAGGGAATAGCTCCAGTGAAGCTAACATAGTTGAACTGGTGTGAAAATGGAGTGATTTAAAAATCATGTAAGATTAGCTTCTAAATGAGATCATAATCAAGGTGCTTTAGCTTAATTTTCTCAGACCGTATGCTCAGCTGTAGCCCTGTACAAGGGCAAAATCATGTCGTCTGAGAGATGTTGTGTAAGCACATTCTGGTCCTGTGCACCTGTGGTTCAACGGGACAGCCCTCCACCAATGCCAGCTAGGAGACCTACACAGCTACAAATAGGGGAACAACTGTGGTGGTTCTGCAAGCAGAGATTTCTAGCCACTGAAGACACCTCTTGAAACCTTGCTAGCATCCCATAAAAGACTGGGTTGGAGGACACTGCCATAGTGCCTTATTCCACTCACACTCCAGACTGAATGCATGATCTCAACTTTGCTTTCAAGTGAAAGCCAGGTTAGTACTGCATGCATCTATTGCATGCCTTTATTCCCACCAATAAATAAAATAGAGTTATGAAGTTATATGTTTCATATTGTGGATATGGTTTTGAGGAACCTTCTGGGAAGAGAGTTTCACAGGAGCTGCTGTGGGTTTTAGTCACCACGGTCCTGCCCTCCCCAGCACCCCTTTTCTCTGCCATGCTTTCACACTGCCTCCTTCTTGCTGGCTCCAGCACTCATCAGCCTGCAGTGAGCCATTCCAGATCATTAACCCAGCAGAAAACAATTCATTATTCTCTGTAGTTAGATTTACAGTGCTTAGAGATGGAAAAAGAATTGAAATAAGCTTCAAAGCTTCAAGAACAATACTCACAGTTCCATCTCATCCGTACCAGAAATCTAATTTTAAACCATCCTTTATAGATCTGCAGAGAACAACCCACTGCCCTACCTGGTTTTAGTTGTTGATAGGCTGCATTCCATAGCACATGCAAAATAGAGAACTGTTGTGAATACATGATCTCCTCATAACCAAAACCCCTCAAATTAAACAGTTAATTTTTCAGCTTAACTGCAAACTTCATCACTTATATTAGACTTTCTTTCCAAACACTGATAAAATCATTAAGGAGCAGAGGCCAAAGAACTGATCTCTGCAGGGTGTCATGAGAAACACAATCACTCAGTAATGATTTCTTATTTATAATTACTATTGGGACTTGCCACTTAATCAGTCCTAAATTCATTAGTGCCATGTTGATTTTGTATCACTCTGGATAATCGATCAAGGTGCCATGCAACACTAAGTCAAATGCCTTACAGGAACAAGTCTGCTACATCAGAAATACTGCCTTTATCAACCAAACTTGCAATCTCATCAAGAATTGACTCCACAAGCAGCCATTCTATCACTTTGTCCAGGATCAATGTCACAGCTGATGGACTAATCATTTTTTATATTATCTTATTCAATCTGGTTGACTATTGGTGCAATGCTAGCTTTCTGCCAGCTCAGGGAGCTTCTTGGCCAGCTGTTGGATGAAGCCCTTCTGGAACTGCTGGTTTAAAAATCTCTGTATTTATTCATCACCCTATTCTGAGTGGCAGTTTAGTTAGAACATATTTATTCACCATTCTTCATTCTTCAACAGGAATACATCATCTCTTTTTTTGTTTTTTTCCCAAATGCAGAACATAAACTTAACAGAAAAATCTAAGCTTCTGAATTGTTCTTGAGAACTCCACAATAACACCCTAACGATGAGCCACTACTGGTACATTGCATTTTTCTTAATCCTTAGAAGTTTCTTTGCATTGTCCTTAATATTTCTGGTATGTATTTTTTTGCTTATCAATTTTCTATCCTTCTTTGCATATAACTTACAGCTTTTGGTATAAGTGTACAAATTTTTCCATTTGAATATCGTTGGTGTTCTTGTGGATAAGCTTACGATAGCTGCTATTTAACATCAGCCTTACCTGAAGCTGGAAATAGGTCAGCCAAAGCATTGTTAATTAGCATGGTGGTGGCAGAATTTTAAGCATTTGATTGTGGTTTTAGAACGTCTCATTTTTCTTGGAGAATTGTCTGCTTTTTTAACATGGGGTCTTCTGAAAAGGAGGTTTATATGATCATGACAAGCATTTATTTGCATGTGTGTGTGCATCTAGCTTTCCTTCCTCAGTATCGCCATTAATAATTTAACTTACAGTGCAGTTTCCACTCAGTTTGCCATGGGTAAGATGTCCCTACATCACCAACAAATTAATGAAAAATCAACAGCCAAGACAAAATAGAAAAATTAACTGTAGGGGTGACTGCCATCACCACCTCATGCCTCAAAAGATCTATGTGGGACAGTGGCATTATATTTGCCACAGCTGTGAGCAGAGCTACTGCTAATTTACATGCATTGTCAGACACAGATCTGGGGGAAACTAGGCTTCCTTATTTCTTGTAGTCATGCATGAAAACTACATAGTTTGTTCAAAAAATATTTCTCCTACTTGATTTGATCATAATTGCTTTTGAAATTGTGAATTGGCCATGAAAAGCACTAAGAATTTGTATTACTCCCTGCCATGTTTACTAGGAAGTTGCTTATTTAAACCCTAGCAGCTTGGTTATTTTAGCTAAGCTAAGATACATGTGATAAACACGTTGGTAAAATAAGCCAGATTAATCATCTTTCTCTTGCCTGAATATTAAGGAAGCTTAGACAGCTAGCTCAGATCAGACACCTAATTTTTAGACAGCTAAAATCAGTGAGATGAAACTGGGCAAAAAGCCTGGACTGGATCACTGGAAAGACCATTGTATGTGACTGCTTACTTCAGCCTAATGACAGAACTGTTAGAACCTTAAGACGGACCAAATTGTTACCCACAGTCCCTCTGCCCCTCTACTAATATTAGGTTTAATAGCTAAATAGCTAAATAATTGTTAGTCCTGAATCTAATAGCAGGTCCCCTCCAGGATTTATGAAGTCTTACAGATCAATCAGTCCACTACCATTCACATCTATCAGTATGCAGAGAAGCTCCGTACAAAAATAGAGAAAATGATCCTAGCATGCAGGGTAGTGCTCCACCATGAACTCTAAAGTACGATACACCTCCCTTTGACTATGGGATTCAGGCAAAAGTTAAGACATGGACTGGAAATAAAGGGCAGGGCATTATAGACACCAGAGAACAAAAAACAATGGAAACTGGTGTGGATCCTTTCTTCCTACAGTATGTTCTATAGTAAAAAAAATATTCCATTATATGAGTCAAGGAAATACATTGAACCAATAAGATCTCTACCGGAAAAAATATATGGGTCGGAACATATAGGCTGTGAGATTTCACCTATTCCTGACCATAAACAAGGGCTGATATATATGCAGTAAATAGTAGTATAGTAGTACACAATAGTAGTACTACTCTTGTATATATGTATGAGACATTCAAAAATGGGCACGCAGTAATAATGTCATTCGGATTAGCTCCAAAAAAGTACCTCTTTCTGTAAAATAAGGAGGCCAAATATTATCATTTCCAATTATATAAAATTGGCAGATTGTGGAACTTGTGCATTCCTAAGGCAATTCTCCATTTCCTGTGGAAAAAATATAATGGCTTATAGCACTAAGAAGATTTATACAAAAATTTTAGTTGATTACCTTATAGAGTACAAAGAATTCATTGGATACCTAAATATGTATTATTTAAACTATTATACATTGAGATGTGAAATAGGGACCCGCACTATCAGAAGGATGTGAAGGTCCTTGAATGCGCCCAGAGGAGGGCACCAAAGCTGGWGAAAGGGCTGGAAGGCATGTCCCGTGAGGAGCRGCTGAGGGCGCCGGCTTTGTCTTCTTTGGAGAGGAGGAGGCTGAGGGGCGACCTCGTTGCTCTCTCCAGCTTCCTGAGGGGGGGAAGTGGAGAGGGAGGTGCTGATCTCTTCTCCCTGGGATCCAGTGCCAGGCAGTGTGGGAACGRCTCCAAGCTGCGTCCCTCAGGGCAGGTTCGGACTTGACRTGAGGAAACATTTCTGTACCGAGAGGGCGCGCAAACCCTGGAACAGGCTTCCTAGAGCGGTGGTCGATGCCCCATGCCTGCCTTCATAACATGCTTTAACTTTTGGTCAGCCCTGAAGTCGTCAGGCAGTTGGACTCCACCATTGTTGTAGGTCCCTTCCCACTCAACTCCTCGATTCGATTCGATTCGATTCGATTTTCTTTGATTCGATTAGATTCTTCTTCCCGCCTCCTTCTTTCCCTACCAGTACACGCTGAGGAAATCTTTGAGGACATTTCTTCCCAGGCCTGCACTAGCAGAAGGGATTGAATGGGTCATCCCGTCCCAGCCTAGGCATTGGCTCTSTCACTTTCGGGGAAGGAGGCATGTACCTTCTGATGGGGTGAGAGCCGTGGATCGTCTCRAGATCCTTTGACCACCTGAACATCTTTGCAAAAAGCCTGTGGGCACTGCGGTTTCTGAAAGCCTTCTATGTTCATCCAGTTTAGCTGGGTTTCCACGGGATGGCAAAAAACCACCTCTCTGACACTGGCGTCTGACACTGGCGAGGCTCAAAGATCAAGCCCTCAGTCTGAAGCAGGAAGTGCTCTGGAACTAAATGCTTGCAAACCTTTTCGAT
>JAYKAV010003129.1:448523-480322 GCA_035582835.1 Phoebastria nigripes | reverse complement strand
TTTTTTTGTTTTTTTGGAAAGTGGCAATATAGACCCCACCACAGAGGTAAGGTAGAAATGTGAGATGCACATGGTGAAATCCAGGTAGTCCACCACTTGATGTACCACCCCATACAGGGCCACAGGACCCAGCCCTTGTCTGTGAGTGCTGCATCCTCTACTCCTGGAGATGGTTAGCATCCACTCAGTGCTGAATATGCTAAGCAGGTGTTGGAAGTGGACTATCAGGCTGTGTATGGACAAGCTGGAAGGTTTCTTCCCTTGGACATGAATGGAATTGTAAGTGGAAGCCACTGAAGACTAAGATTTTGAAGGGAATCAAACTGTATGCTCAGAAGACTGAAAGCTCCTAAACTCATTAATGAATAGTGCTAGAGATGCCAAAGCAGTCATTTGGAAGTGAAGACAATCAGTCCTAAGGTACTACAGCTCCTTATAGCATGTTGTTTTTGAAGGATTCTAGGAACAACATTAATGCAAACCCAGCAACCCTTATCAGCCAGTAATGTTGGAAAGGGATATGTTCACCCAAGGGACTGCAGTGATGGTATTGGCTTGTCAAAAAACCGCACAAAACCCAAACCTCTTGTGTACCTGTGCTGCTTGTGGTGTATTTCCATTTGGGTAACGGAAAGAGTTGTAAAACTTTATGCGCTTTGTGTGCTGCCAAGACTTTGCAGGGTACTGCAGTGCCCTTATGTACTTCTGCATGCTTGGCAGCGAGGGAACAAATGAATCTGTCCTTTCTGTTGCAGGAACAGGCTCTTCATTTTGTACTTCAGTGTACAATGATCTCTTTTTATATACAGCCTTCTGAAAGAAGGAAAGCTTGATATAGCTCTTAAAATGGAAGCCCTTCCTCGGGCCCGTCCATATTTCAACAGAGACAGGTATGCGAAGGTGAAAAACATATTAGCGTGATGTATGCATCTCTCTCCCAGGTTTAAAAAAGAGAAAAGGAAGCCCATTCAGCTGCATGGGTATTTCCCCTAATGGTTGGTAGAGCTTCCCTAGGGTACAGTTTTTCTTTCTGGTGTAATTAGTTCCTTATCGCTGGCTATTCACTGTCTGTCTCCGTGCAGCCTCCCCTGTAAGGTCTGAAATGGCGAATTAACCAAGTTAAACAAGAATCTCAATGCACTTTGTCATATGTAATCACACTTCAGAGACCTAGCAAAAGCTCTGTGAATATCAAATGTTGGTTATTAGAGGGATGGTAAAGCCCAGACAAATGTGAGACCTTGTAACAGAAAAACAGGCCACCTTGGCTGTAATGTTCAGTTTTTGGCACCTCACTCTTACGTGCGTAAGTGTCTGTGCGGTCCTCTTCTGGGTGAACAGGCTGGTTTGCAGGCATTGGTTCAGGAGAGTTACAAGCTTAAAGACGACAAATGATTGATTAAAGATTGTGTGCATCTTTTATTCGTATGACTGTAATTCTTCAGATGGTTGCTATCATAGCTGAGAGTTTTAGAGATGGACTGAAGCAGGAGGGATTTCTCCATTACCGAGCTCCTGCGAGGCCCCTGGCCCCGGGGGGGTGGCATCGATGCCGGAGCAGTGTTGGTTTGAGAGCTTCCCCATGCCCCACTTGACCAGCCTGTGGTTCCCAGTCCCTCTTGGACAGCACCACCCAGTCACCGTGCCTGGTCATGGTCTCGAGATCTCAGCCCGTGGACTGCTTCGTGCCTGGAAACAAAGAGCTGGTTACTCTGGGTGGCTTTTCCTCCTACCTTCTAAATGCTTTTTCAGGAGATGAGTCCCAGGATGTGATGTGTGGGTCACTTAAACCCCCACAGGGGTTTCATTTTCAGGACTGCATGTAGGTGTGTGCAGGCACGTGAACTGGATGGCAGCCCTGGTCTGAAGGCGTTTGGACGTGGGTGGGCAAGGCTGTGCAACCCAGGCCTGCTTTTCCTCATAGAGCAGAAACCTTAAGTATTTAAAAACCAACCAACAAACAAAAAACCAAACCCAAACTGCACGCGAATGTTTCCAAACGATAAAAAGTCATTTCCTTTATTAACAAACTCTGCTTCATCTACGAGCCTGTCTTATGGCAACTTCAGAAAGCCTGCCTTGTTTGCAGCACAATGCTTTGAATAGGGGCTGCTATTCCTCATCAGCAGCTGCTTTTTTTGGTTGCTTTCCCCTCCTCTCCCCGTCTTGTTCATCCGTGCTGTGATTCACGGCATGGGATGTGACGGGGAGCGATGCTGTTTGATGCCAGCCCAGCAGTGCAGCTTGCCTCCCCTGGAGAGAGCTCCCTCCCTCCCCCGTCACCGCCGGGGTGCGTGTGTGTCTGCAAAGAGAAGTACTGAAAGATGTCATCGCAAAATGCCACGGGGATGCAAAATGCCGTGGGGATGCAAAATGCCATGTGTCTTTCTGGTGGCAAGGGTAAAACATGTGCCAGGTGAGCTGGTAAGGACACATTGCCCCTCTGCTTTCCCAGGGACCCTGGTGCCTCCTCGTAGCGAGAGGCTCGTTTCAGTGTGCACACAGCGACTGGTGCCTGAATTGCTCATAAATAAAACCAGCTGGCTGCAACAAAAGTCAGTATTTCCAAGGCTTCATAATTATTTATGAGTCAGACCAGTGAGGCGAGTGCTGTCGAAGCAGTGGTAGTAAACAGGATCTTACAGTCTCTGAGAAAACTGCTGACTTACAAAATGCAACACCTCCACCTCCCCAAAAAAGCATCGCTAATACATTTATTTTCACACTGTTGTGTTTATACGGTTACGGATGATAAATCATGGCATAGTTCAGCCCTTGCAAAATCAGATTCAAACAATTGTACTCATCACAATCTAGCAATTTTAATTATCCTGTCTGCCTAAGTTTGGTTCCTGGTGTTTTAACATTAGCTTGTGTTTGTCTAAATGAGGTTTGGGTAGCCCAATAATTGAGTAAATAGTTCTTTTAATTCTGTCACTGTTAATATCATTGGTATTTGTAATTGCAAATATGTACAGTCAACAGTAGACCTTACCTGGGGAATGCTGCCGCTTCAAATTCGTGTTTATTGGAAGACCTTTCCTTTCTTTCTGTGATGCATGTCTTACTTCTACTTCTGTGATATTTGTTTAATTTTAGCTGTCACTAGTTACATAACGTTTCACTTTTGCCTGCAGTTTTCAAGGTCAGATTCAGGTTTTACTTGAACAAACAGTAAGTGCCTGCGTGGGGAATAGGAGAGCTACAGACAGAGAATGTGTGCACGGTTTAATGTGAATATCTCAAAAAGCTGGTTGCTAAAATGGGTTGCAGTAGTTGTCTGCCTTGCGTGTTTTGGAAGGATTACTTCAGAGCTGGTTTTTTGCTTATGAAAAATATGTTAAAAAGCTTGTCTTAATTCCAGGATGTAATTAATTGATTTGTCTCTTTTGGTCAGTGTGCTTTTTTATGTAAATACATCTTTCTTTGTTTTATCTGCTCACTGGTGTCATGGACAGGACAATCAGTTTCCTTTAAATACAGGGAAATGAATGAAACCTGTGTGGTAGATTATTTGCCTTGATAACATTTAATTATAAAACTGGGCTGGGTTTGAATTTATCAGCACCAAGTCATCTTCTGTGAATTCTACCTGACACTGCTGAACTTTGGATGGATCAAATCTGTCCCTGTTTTCCAGCTAATTCCTGCAATGTTTGAAAGTTGCTGTGGCACTGAAAGCTTTGGGCACCAGAGCTCCAACACCATTCCCCACGTTTCCCATTCCTGACTTAGCGGTCCTGTCCCTTTGCCTCCTGCGCAGGGTCTTCCCAAAACTAAAGTCAAAGCCAGAGAAGGCCAAGTTACTCAGAGCAGTTTCTAGGTGGTTTCCAACCATCACGGCACATGATGCTGTACCAGACTTAAGAGATGGGAAGCACAAAAAGGGCAGTTTTGGTCCTGGCTCAGAAATTGGGACAGGGTGGAAAGTTGGCTTGGGCAAGCTGGGCTGGTAGACTGGGCTCAACCTAGATGGCAAATGTAAGTGAATGTACCCCTAAAAATAGTTAATAATTTCAAAATCTGCTGGTAAATATAGCTGTAGCCAGACCTTTGGTTCTCCTGGTCTCCTCCTGCACTAGAGGGGTCTTGGTGGTGAACACCGGGGGAGAGCTCGTCCTGCAGAGCTCCGAGACTGTGGCACATCGAGGCTCTCCCAGGCACTGGGGAAGAGGTTTTCGTATTAGTCATAATTGGCAGTGGGTATCTAAAAAGTGTATGAGAGTTCATATATCTGACAACATCACTTTATTTTTCCAGCTGTACGGCTACTTGGCCAGCTCGCTGGAAGTTGATTGACTGCCTAGCTTGAGGGAAGATGACGATGAGTCTGTCTCCCACCCGTCAGCCCTAAAGGAAAAGTGTGATAGATGGAATGAGAGTTATTTCCAGTAGTGAAATCTTGCTTTCTCTGTGTGGGGAGCTTGCAAAACATCTTCCCTTACAAAGTGAGGTCCCCGTCACCAGAGCTGCTCTTTGCCTTCAGGAGCAGCGGAGCCCCAGTCCTGAAATGACTCAATGTGAGAGTCATGATCAGAGGCAGGATCAGGTCTCCATGTTCACATTCATTTAAGGAGAACAAATACCACATGTTTTAAATCTCTGTGAACTTCAAATAGCTTGGAAACTTGACAAAATATATTGCTGCCACCTCTACTTCCTGACAGATAATTTTGTTCTGTTATAGTTGACTGGATAGCTGTAAATACTTCATATAGTATGGATTAATATTTTGAGTGTACTGCCAGTCTTGGAGGGAGAGGAAAAAGAGCCACAGAAATGGAACGTGAGATGAAATTTAATATAGTAGTCAAATTGCTGCTGATTGACTTCTTTTCATCTCTCAGATGAAGACTTGTAAACCACTTTTAATCTAAATAACATAGCAAATGAAAGCTCTAGCTTTCTGTATTTAATTCGCTGTTTCTGTAGTTCCTTGCTTTGGCCTTCCTGGAGGCTCCCACAACATGCCCAAGGAGGGTGGATCTGTTATCTCCATCTTATGGATGGAAAACTGAGGCATGGAGAGGCAAAGTGACTTGCACAGGCTTATGAAAGACGGTGGGAGAGCTAAAACTTGACCACAGCTTTCCCAGATCCTAGGTTGATGCCTTAACATGGTCTCTTTTGGACTTTTTGTTACAAAATATTGTTTTTTTTTTTTTCCCACTACATCATGATTACTAATTTCCTAATTGAAATTGATTGGAGGAACACAAATCCATGCTGCAGCTGTAATTTAAACTAATTTCACTTACATACTTTCAGCTGTAGCAGCTCAGGCTCTCTGATCAGTCCTCAGGAACAAGGCAAGGTTCATATTAAAAGTATATTAAAATGAAGTTAATAAACAATGGGGCATTTTCAACTACACGCAAAACTACATATTGAGGTTTGCAATCCTGGCTGTAAGAACAGAAAGAGTTCACAGGGAAAACAAAATCTTTCAACTGAAGTTTTAACGTGTTGGCTCTTAGTTATTAATGATGTATGGCTTGGAGCAGGCAGGGAATGGAACTTTGAGGGTAATAAGAGGGTCAGTGAGTAGAGATGGATGACAATACCTGTCAGGATTTTATAGCCCTCATGTATAACGAATAAGCCAACCCCAGATGACTCAGAGCTCTGGAAGTCATCAGGGTGTTATTTTGATTCCCGAAAGTGAACGAATGCTTAAGAGGATGAGGCGCTGCACCAGACATGGTGCAATCACTCAGTAATGCAGGGAAACCTCCCGGGCACTGGTGCTCTCTCCATGGGGCTGCATACATGCATGTGTGCACACGTGGGTCTGAGCTTGGTTTTGCTGGAGCTTGGGGAGGCTTCCTCTGATATGTTTTATGGCCAAAAGATTTGATCCCTGCCATGGTAGGTTTGAACAAGCTGAGGCACCAAACGCATCATCCTGTGAGGGGATGGTGAGCTGGAGTGGGAGTGTGAAACCAGGAACCTGAGCGTCCTTGGGTGAGGTGATGTTCAGGCGTAGTAACGTCATCCAGAGACTACCCTGCATGGTGGACCCGTCCCAGTCCTCTGATCTCAGCCTGGACTGCTGTCTTCTGTCTTGTTACCATCCTCCAGGATTTGTGTGTTTTGAAACCTTTTTCCAAACATGGAGTACTGAATCCTTCCCCTTGCCGGCTTTTCCTTCTAGATATGAGCTGCGTAGGATGTGAAATAATCTGAAATCACGTCAGACTGTTTCTGTGAGGGGTTGCCAAGACAGCTTGGCAAGTATGGTAACATCTGCAGGGCCTGAATGCCCCAAACTTTCATAGTTTCCCCTCTGCAGTTTTGATTTTGAGGAACACCAAGGTAAAGTGAAATGTGATGAGGTCAGTGCTGCTGGAGGGGTGGGATGGCTCTGCAGGGATGGCTTTGTTTGTGTGCGCTCACGTGAGCTCTGACTGTGCAACCATCTCCTGCATGAATATGAAGGGTTAAAAATGTACAATAAATAATAGCAGCAAAATAATGGGGTCTAATATATTCTGCCAAAATACTGTACTGTTTTCAGTACTGTGCAGCTGACAGTTTTCTGTTTTCAATAACTTAAAGTGGAGCCATAGAATTTCGATCACCTTCCATCTTACCAAGAGCTTGACTCCTCCAGAATAACTCAGAGGGATTGACTCAACCATATTTTTCATGTTTCCCAAATAAGCAGTGCAATGTCATGGAAATGAGGATGGAACAGGAAATAGACAGCTGCGCCATCTCCATCCTTCTGAGAAGATGAAGGTCAAAGACACCTTCATTCTTCTCAACATTTTTCCTCCCAACTGGGTTGTAAATGTAAGCACAGCCCAGTGCAATTAATTGTGAAGAAAACCAATTTTTATGGCCTCTTAAAAGGATGGAGAGTGGGTTCTTTCGATTATATTAGGCACTGTATTTGGTAGTGTCATCTTCCTACCACATCTTGAACCTTGAATTGATCTACATAAGAGATAACAAAATTAAAATAGTTTCTTGCATGCTTGACCCTAATTGTATAGCCTCTACTTTTTCCCCCTCTGTATATTCTGCAACATGCACAAAACCCCAACGTTTCTTAGGTAGTCAGGCTGGAAGAAACCCTTCGTTCCCATGGTATACAGACCTGTCACTAATTCGTCTATCTTCTATTCCCAATGCTATATGGCAAAGTTGGAAATCACCCGAACTACCTGTCATCTTCCTGTTCCCTTCTAGACATAATTAGCTTTATTCTTTCATATGTGACACAGGTAAACAGTCCTTAGATTAAACAGAACTCTTAAATTTGAGTATGTACAACTTAAGATCAAGTGAAGGAATCACTGCATGTGTCAACCAGAGAAAACAGCTCCCTGTTTATACTGATGGCAAGTGTTATAAAGTCTTGACCTTGTCTACATTTGATAAATCACTGATACTTTTTTTTTTTTCACTGAAACCTTCATCTTGTGCTGGTTCTTTATTTGAAAGAGTACCTTTGCTTGTGGTATCACTTTGCTTTCCACAGTCACTAACTAGAGAGATTCTCACTTCTTCACATATAAAAATTTCATCCTTTTTTGTCTGAAATAGTATGAATGGATTTCCCAGAAAACAAAATTAAAACCTACCTTCACCGCTCATGTAACAACCTTCCAGTTTGGATCTAAACCACGACCAGTTTCTATATCTTTCATCAACATATTTTGTCTTCACTTGGTTCTCACAGATACTTAAATACATATACATCGTACACCTATTTCATAGAATCATAGAATAGTTTGGGTTGGAAGGGACCTTTAAAGGTCATCTAGTCCAACTCCCCTGCCATGAGCAGGGACATCTTCAACTCGATCAGGTTGCTCAGAGCCCCGTCCAACCTGACCTTGAATGTTTCCAGGCGTGGGGCATCTACCACCTCTCTGGGCAACCTGTGCCAGTGTTTCACCACCCTCAGCATCAAAAATTTCTTCCTTATATCTAGTCTAAATCTACCCTCTTTTAGTTTAAAGCCATTCCCCCTTGTCCTGTCGCAACAGGCCCTGCTGAAAAGTTTGTCCCCATCTTTCTTATAAGCCCCCGTTAAGTACTGAAAGGCTGCAATAAGGTCTTCCTGAAGCCTTCTCTTCTCCAGGCTGAACAACCCCAACTCTCTCAGCCTTTCTTCATAGGAGAGGCGTTCCATCCCCCTGATCATTTTTGTGGCCCTCCTCTGGACCCGCTCCAACAGGTCTGTGTCTGTCTTATGCTGAGGGCCCCAGAGCTGGACGCAGTACTGCAGGTGGGGTCTCACCAGGGCAGAGTAAAGGGGCAGAATCACCTCCCTCGACCTGCTGGCCATGCTTCTTGTGATGCAGCCCAGGATACAGTTGGCCTTCTGGGCTGCGAGCGCACATTGCTGGCTCATGTCCAGCTTTTCATCCCCCAGTACCCCCAAGTCCTTCTCGGCAGGACTGCTCTCAATCCCTTCATCCCTCAGCCTGTATTGATACCGGGGATTGCCCTGACCCAGGTGCAGGACCTTGCACTTGGCCTTGTTGAACCTCATGAGGTTCACATCATATTTCTTGATGCTGAATCCCAAGGCTGAAGTCTGGTCCTCTGTTTTCAGTCAAAGTAATAATTATAATGAAAAGCAATGAAAACCACATACAAAAGATATATGCTAGAGTCTATTTTCTAAATAAACTGTATTTTGAAGTTTTCATGAGAGTCATCTCGCAGCTTTCTGAAAGAATGGCCTTATTTCCCATTGCAATTCAAGATGCGTGAAATCTTCAAATCTCACTGCTTCATGTTTTCTTCATTTGTTTGAAAAAGGAGATCTAGAAACTGTATCCTGAATGTATTTGAAACATATGTTATCAAACAGCTTTCACTTAATGGTACATTTGTGACTTAGGAAGCCAAATTAGCTCACAGTACAAGTTTAGACACCTACATAAATACCCTATATTGGTATTTTTAATATGCAATATTCACCTGTTTGCCATTGAGGACATTACAGTGAATGTGCCCATTGTTAGCAATGAGCGGGTTAAGTCTGAGCTCACTAAAACCTTTTTTTAAGCCTGTGCTTGTAAAGCAAAGGAGGATTTCCAAGTAATATACTACTTGAGCTCATTTTAGCCCTGAGCCTTTCTTAAGGCAAAACCCATCAACTGCATTAGGAAGCATACATACTGGTCATTATTGAAGGATTTTAGACTTCCCCAAGGAGATGTTTAACTAATAAGAAGGTTAACTGTGCATATATACTTGTCAGTCAAGTGAACAGTAGTCTACGAAATCCTCCCATAAAGGAGAACAAATAAAGAAAAAAAAACAGATGGAGCATGCAATTTCCCACATCCATAAGGCACAATTTCTTCTCTCACTGCATCATACCGTTTTGTGTCAAGTATTCCATGGCTCCTATGAAAGACACTGTTGCCATTAGTATGACCTTAACTGCTTAATGCAGCATGATATCATCTGCATTATTTCTATGCCTTCCATACCATAATAATGTAATAATAATTTTGAGTTTAATTTAAGCATATTCCTGTTTACATGTTATATATAACTGCAAGATATTGATAGGCAGCTGGTCACCGTGTTTGTTAGCCTGCAATCATGCACAATAGCATTTAACGATTTGCTAAACCAAAGATGTTGCATCTCTTAAGGACTGMAGCAGAAAATTAAGTCAAATCAGTTGCAATGAATTTTATGACAGAAGTCTCTTGAACTTAGTATATACTAAAACTTGAAATAAGTTCAAATAAGGATTTTGAAAGCACACACTTGTTTAACAGAAAACATTGCAAGTGACTTTACAATGTGACATTAAATCTGTATTCATTTTCTAYGCATGGACATTTAATCAGATTCTAAAACTCTTAATATCGGCCAACAGTTTGAGTGTAGAACATACAACTGACAGCACATTTTTTCATCTAGTTATTAACATTATGCATGAACTGCTGACACCGTTCAGCAAGGCTCGCCTTTAATGGATTGTCTAAAGCACCAGTGGGTGGTTTGTGCTGCAAAACTTTCCTCCATGATGTGCATTTTCTCTTTCTCTCTGTGTCTTTGGGAGAGAAGGAAAACATAGAACCGCAGTGCCAGGATAACATTTTGGCTTCTAAAATTATCTGAATAATTTTAGTTAAATAGCAACATGCTGAAATTGCAGAATACCTGCCCATACTCATACTTTCACTACCCCCAGTTTTGAGCCATTTTCAATATTGTTTTGAATTCTTCAGATTTGACCTCTCCCAGCCTTTAGTGATCTTGTCAGGAAACGGAATGAGTGAGTCACAGAAAAAAGCCCTTTAGGCAGATCTCCTCACTGCCCAATTCTTCTTAATCTTTTAAATTGGAAACTTACTGTTGCAGAAAGCCCAGGGTAAATGGCACCAGTTGATGAGTAGAGCTGCTCCAGTTGGTCCCCTGTGACACTCACAGGGAACTGGGCTTTCCTAGATGCAGACTCTCATCGTCCTGTGGCCGGGCAGAAAGCCCCTGGGGTCACTGCAGCGAGGGCAGGTGCTGGCAGCGGGTGCCATGGGAAAGTCCTGCATGAGCAACTCAAACCGTTGGTCAATAATAAAATTTTCCTCGTAGCATTGAAAGCCAGTTCTGTTTCATCACTAGTACTTGGCTTGATGACCCTGGTTGAGAGGTGTGTCCAAGGCATGGGTCTATCCCCAAGGAATAACTGACCCTCTCTGCCCACATGTGAAAAATCCTTCTGAACATGCGGTCTGTCCTCATCTTGCTACACAAGCAGGAAAAATTTTGAAGAGAATAAGAAAAATATCCTAGTCCCCACCCGTGGTACAGGATAGCTTTTACTTATGCCAGGTTGAGAGATGCTGAGAGTACAAGGCATTTTTCATGGAGACCTAACAACCTTTCTTTCCTTGCTGACAGACTGTTTGATATCGAAATGATATCAGCCACCTTGCTGGTTATGCTGGAATAACGAAGCCTGTGTGGCTCAAACAAAACACGTCCCAGTCACTGGAGCGCTCAAAAGGCATTCGCTATCCCAGATTGTTATCTTGATGTGACTTTGTCCATGGATATTGCTGAAAGTGATGGCATTCCTGGGAAATGATTCATGTGTGTGACAGAAAGCACAAAATGGACATACAAAGCACTACAGCTGGATCCTCTCCCAAAATCAAATTAGAAAATCCYGAGCCCTCTCCTTTCAGCTAGATGTGTAATTGAATAGACACAAAATGTAGGCTGTTATGGGATGTATACAGTGAAACACCAGTAAAATTTAAGACTTTCTTATGCACAGCTGTATCAGTAGGGAATAGATACACAACCTTTCAGATTAATGAAGCTGTCACGTTGGTGGATGTGCTTTTGGTTTCTTATTACTGCAATTGTATTTGTATAAAAGTTGTACTGCTTTCTTTTGATCAAACAGTTTTAAGAAGATGCCTTACAGCACTGTCATTGGCACTCATTGCTGGCRTGGATCCCTGCGTGTTTGCAAAGTGAAGGGGCAAACCCTGCTGCGAAGCATTCCCCATCCCTGCTGCTTTGATGTATTGTCGGTGTAAAGTCATCAATTACACAACGTGTTTTCGATCCCTGTAACATCATGTTGCCAAACTACTTAATAATGGCATTAGCAAACTGGAATTGARTTTCTCGTAGATGGTTTGAGCCAAGTTTGCGACAGCTGATTTACAACGTCTCTGATTTACTGTTATTCCCCACTTCCCAGACCCTTGATAAATCACTTTACCCACATTTAGTTGTTTTTACTTTGCATCTGTGTTATAAAAAGTGGGAGGAATTCAGTTCCTCAAGGGATGGCAGCAATTCCCAAGAGATTGTTTTGTCTATTTTGCAGAATTCAGGCTCCCATCTTTAGCGTTAACCCTTTCCTTTTTTTTCCCCAAATGTCACCTTGTGAGAAGCCCCGGTGCCACTTGAGTTGTGCCAGGGAGTTATTACATTGACGCCTTCAAAAAATGTTTTTTCTTGTAACTCCTTAGTGGTTCTGATAGTTATTCCTTAAATGTTTCCCTCTTCCCAGCCAGAAACCAGGCTCCGGTGCCTTTCCTTTTGACCTCGGTGCCCCTGTCTAACCTTTTTAGTGGCACACTTGGTATTGGCTTCCTCAGAGCGTTGGCTGTATTATTTGGGTAGTTTTGGGGTAGCTAAAAGCCACTAGATTGTTTCTGCTGTTATTTCCTTAGCTTTTTGCTTCCAAAACAAACAACTCCTAACTGACGTGGATCTCATAATTCATCTGTAACATCACATGCAGGTAAAATCTTTGCTGTTTTTTTGCATCACGCTGCACTTGTTTGGGAGAGTGGCTGTGGACCCCAGGTGTTTGGAAGTTACTGTTTAAAGGGCCTTATGAATACAATTTTTTTGAGTGGGGGCAATTTGAATGAACAATCCAATGTGTGCAATGACATGGGACCAGGGGTAGGACATGTTCCCCTGCCCTCTGCACAACCCTGTTAGCGAGCCATGTAAATAGGATGGCCAAACACCTGTGAAATGATTTGTTTCTTTTGATGCATATTGTTTTGTCTAATTCATCTTGACAAAGTGAATCTGGAGAAGGAACTGCTCCCGCTTCTCTCGCCCTGTGTCACCTCCACCCTCTYGTTGTCACCTTCCCAACCCAGGGCTTCTCTTAACCCAGGTCATCGGGCACTGGCTCGTGTTCTGCCCACGGGGGTTATATCCCTGTGGGACTGCTTGTGGCCAGGGCTTGGGAAGGAAAACAGGAACGGTCTTAGTGCTTACAGGGCGGAGATTACTGCACGCTGTAGAGGTACGAGGTTGGAGCAGGACACTGCTGCATGCAGACAAAGACGTTGTCCCATCACTGGAGCAGGTTTCTCTTTCACCCTGGTGCTGGCACCCGAGGCTTTGAACGGCTGCTTGAACTGTGTTTGCGCAAAGGGAGTGCTGGAGTGCTAGAAAAGCTGGATGCTTTCCTTGGACGAGACTTTTTCTTGCTTATAATTGCCAAGAGGTGTTTTAAGGTGCTCACGTGACAGAAAAATATTGCACGCATTGATATCTAAACATAGAGTGAAAAGCTACTGCTGGCTGGTAAACGTGTCAGCCTTCAGGAGCATGAAATAGCAYGGCTTAGTCTTCCGTGTCTTGTAACTTTTGATATGGCTTTTTCTTCCCTGCTTGTCTACTGTGCTGAGGTTTTCTTTATTGCACAATAATTCCAAATTCAGCAATTTACATTTCTCTTAGCTTGAACAACTCTTTCCACTGCTTATTACTTTGCAGACACCACGAGGTATCACTACACATGGGCAGCTTTCACCAAGGGAGCCTACTGTGTTGGTATTTCCTTGATTACACTATCCTATGAACCCTCTCGCACCACCTGTTAAAAGAAAAAAGCCCTTCGCGTGTCAAATGCAGCCAGATTGGCCTCTTGCCTTTGGTACGGAAAGTGCACTTAATGCTTTGAAGGAGAAGCTGCAGCAAAAAGGTGCTGCYGGAGAGAAAAGAATAGGGTTTTGCTTTCACCTAATTCCAGGATAGATTTTCTTTACCTCCTGTGAGCCGACCAGGTGAGCTGGGACATGGTGGGAGAGCCTCGGGCAGCCGATGGCGGGTGCGCTTTCTGCCCCTTCGCACCGTCTGTGGCTGYGTGCTCTGTCAATGTGCATCACAAGAAGGGTTATTTGGTAAATCGTAGCACTCCTTTGAAGGGACCTTTGGGAGCTGTCGGACGAAGGGACAGAGCTGGTCCCTTCTCCCAGGCAGGGCTGAGCGTGCCCCTCCTCATTGTCACCGTGGGGCTGCCTCCAGCAGAAGTTTCCATGAGCTTTGGGTGTCAGTTGAACGTGGACACTCTTAGGCTTTAGGAGGTTTTGCACCGCTGTTGTGGAATTGGGAAAGGGCAACGAGGGAATATAAAATTTGAACTCAATGAATAAGACTTTGAAGTGATCTTTGGTAAACACAGGTGTGTGGAGGATAAAGGATTCATCAGTTTGGGATGGAGGGATGAGGTGATCACACAAAGTTACGGAAAGGTCAAGGCAGGAATTAGATGTTTGACGAATAGTGATTTGGGAGCACCTGTGCCTGGAGTCAGGGTGGAGGAAGGAAAACCTCTGTCAACAGAGTTTTGGGAGTCGTCTGATGTCCTACAGATTCAGGTGCCATCATGAGGGTGGGACTGATGTCCGCTGCAGTGGTCCAAGCTGYGCAGGGTCAAACACTGGCTGTTTTTTGCCTGGGTGCTGAGCACTGCTCGCTTGGGAAGCAGGGATGGGCACAGCGCCGAGCGTGGCAGGAGGCGGCCAACGGGAGAGTCGCTTTTCAGGGGGAATGGGAAGTTCCTGAAGCTTGATGGCCTTGAGACAACCTGTCCACATTCTCAAGGGAACCAAATTGCTTAASTGTTTCCAGAGGGATATCTTTTAATTTCAGCTTTTGGCCCCAAATGAAGTAACAGTAATGGTCTGTCTAAACAACATATGGTGAGGCTGTACAGAGATGTATGAACTCATTCAAATGCTGAAAAGTTGATAGCTTAATTAGCTGCTGAGGTACCTCTGAGGGGATACAGCTGGAAGATGCCCAAGGTCCYGTGCTTCTCAGGGGCCCATTTCCCGGCTGCCGAAATCCCCTCTATGCACTTTGGTGCCTGCCCGTGGCAGAGCTGCCTCCAAGCAGCWTGGGGACCTGTTGAGATCAAAGTAAGACCTCCTGGCAAGATTTCTCTCGATGAAAACTTCTAGGAAAGTAACTGCCTTCAGCCACGTGAGTTGTGTTTTGTAAAGCAATGGCTAGGTAAGGCCAGGTCCTTTTAAACCAGGATTTAACAGCATGTCCTAGAACAAGTTGGTTAGTCGTCAGTGATGTACTCCAAAAGCAGCATGAAGGAACCTGCTCTTACAGCATTTTTATTCTTCCTTTTGACTGCTTTCAACATGCTGGGCACATCCTTTGATCTTGTTTTATGGTTTATCAGTGTTTGCCATAACAATATTCCTATAGCTTTTAACTTCAGACAGCCTAATTGCTTTATTGCATTTCTTTCACTGGGTACCTGCCTCTTGATTTCTTTTTTCTCTGCTCCCTTTTCTATGCGATAATGCAGCAGTACAGGCTTCTGTGCGTAGATTAAAATATCCAGCCTCCACTCAAGTTGAGTGGCCCAGGATAATGTTCAGTGATGTTCTGGCACAACCTGAATTGTGTCTTAGGTTGCTTAAGTGGAGCTGAGCCATCTTGAGGAAGAAGTGGCCTTTATGAAATGTTTTCTTTATCAAGAGCTTCAAAGAAGCTTTTTAGTTGAGGTTGCAAGTCAGATCTTCAAATTTATTATTCTGAGAGGTTAAAAAATAGATTAATCATAATATTCTTTCTTCTCAGGTCATTATGCAGTACTCTCTCTACTTGGTAAGGAGAGAGATGATTTTTTATCTTTTCTGAGGCTAAAGCCAAAGGCTTTTTTTGTAGTAGAAAAATAGTCAGAATAGCACGGCAGTGAATTTTATTAAAAGCCCATACAAATGTATTTACATATGGTAAATATATTCTACCTGCTCTGTGCACTACAGTTTGTGCTGAGCTCTTCTTATTAAAAATGGGCAGAAATGTATAAGGTCTAATATGTTAGATAGCTTAAAGCGTGGCAAAAAGCAGCTTAAGATCAATTTAAAGGTTTTTTTCAACTGTAGTTRGTGAAAACTGTTTACTGAGTTTTGTGTGAAAACTTTTAACCTGCGAATTCCAATTTCATAGTTCATTCGTACGTTGGAACTTAATTTGAAATCTGAGCAGTTTTGATCTGATTAGCAGGTCAGGTGCTCTTCCATTTCTGGATGGAGAAACTGAGATCTCCGAGCTGGGTTTCAGTACGTGTGAACGCTCACACAGGTGTTTGGCATTGGTTTCTATAGGTAATCTGTAGTAAATATTTTTCCCGTATGTAGGCATTTCTGGCGATGAACTGTTCAATGGAGTATGCATGGGAGTGAATGTACAAAGACACATTGAAATGAACTGCACTGATTTAAAAAGAATATTAAAGAAACCTTTTTTTGCTGCTGTGTCAAATATGGAATCTGGGGYGACAGCGCTGTGATGGTGACTGCGAGCAGCCGAGGTGATAGCTCACCACAGCCTTATTTCTTCAGGACCTTGCGGAGTCAGTGCTGGGAATGTACCCGAGCTCCGGCGACTCAGAAATTACACGGCGCCTTTCCAAACTCCACAAGTCTGCTGCTTTGCACAAATTTTAGTTCACTTCCTGTGACTATGGAGTAAGATACCTTGTTGGAAGAATGACCGAAGGGGTGAGAGGATGTCATTTACCTGAGGAGAAGGGTACAAACGTTTTTCACGCCCGCTAGACGGGTTGTACGGGGTGCGAGGCCCCTCGAACTGCCTCTCTCCTCTCATATCCAAATCAGGGAAATCGTACCTTGATTTTAGGTTTTCTGCCAGGAGCACTCAATTTTAGTTTCTCTGCACCTTATACAAAACAGAGAATGCCTTTTTGCATGTATTACCCAGACCATTGCCTTAGCACTCCCAAGGTTTTATCCAATGTGACTTTTTCTAACCTTGTGRAAATTGCAGTGATGGAAGATGCATCAGCAATTTTCAATCTTATTTCTTTTCCAGTGGTGCCTATCAGCTTGCTTAACAGCATAATGAATGAGTTGGCAGGTGCTTTTCTTTTACTGTCTTTCGGTTGTTTGAAAGGAGCTATATTTTGGTCAATGAGACAGGTAGTAGAGAAGCAAGGTGAACTAAAGTTTACCTTTTTTCATACATGTCTAACAGAGTATGATTAAACATTAAAACTATGCAGTTAATTCTGCTGTATTTACCAAAAGAAAATTGTCTGAGGAGTGGTTGTTATGGAAACAGTAGCCCTCTGTCCTTCCAATTGGAAAAGATTTCTTTTAAGGGAGCTAAAAACCTTTAAATATTCAGCAAGTATAAAAAGGTGAGATCATAATATTCATCTTACATATCCTCTACAAAGCTTCAAAAACTTTCATGACGATGAGAAGATAGTGCAGCGTGGCAAGCAAGAAAGGCTTGAGAGCCCGTTTTTAACGTGGAAAAGTGAAGGGACTCATAAATAAGGGAAATAGGACATTCGTAAAGGGAAATGAGACTGCTCGAGTGGAGACACATCATCACGTGCAAACCCCGCTTAGGAGAATAAACTTCCAGCCACAGGAGCTGCCTTGCCTGCAGGCATTAACCTTCGCTCAGGGAGTCTGAGAAACCCCCGTTCTCCTGATGCTGCTTCCAGCGGGGTTCAGGCGTCGGGGCTGACTGTCGTGACTTGCTGCATGAACAGAGCCTATTTATAGGGGTTCTGTGGGCCTCGTAACTGCAAATCATTTAAATCTGTATGGTGTGCTGATAGCATTTCACTCGCATTGTAGAGTAGCTCCATAACGGGTCTCTGTGGTGTATGAAAGGAATTTTAGATTCAGCATACCAGGAATCAGCATACCGGTGGCTTCGGATGACAACTTAAAATACTGTAATTTGCTGAACAGTCACATGCGTTAAAAAAAAAAAAAAAGTTCCTGAACTAATAACAAAATAACATGCCAAAAGCTGCAGTAGATAGCAGGAAAATTGTTCCCTGAAGTACTTTCAAATTGAAAATCAAGCTTCAGCTTCACTATATTCCTGTTTCTTTTGTCCTCACTTTCAAAAAACATTTAGGGCTCAAATATAGATTAAAGAATTCTTATTTTTTYCCACTGAAAATGAGTTATAAATATATCTTGAATTGGAATTTTCTATTTTTTAATGTTTCTTTAGCTGCAAACACACATTTAGGCATATATTGTGTTTCTGATACTTTCCTGGTAGGGATTTCTTTCTACATTAGTTGCTTTCAGGTTACAACCCAGATACGGCCGAATCTGAGCATTATAATGAGGTATAAACCTTGAATTCTTTTTTATTTTGGAACGAATCCATAATGATCAACTGCAGTGATTAACCGCAAGGGCTTTTGGTGGTGATGTGGACAGTGGGAGGAGGAAGCAGAGGAGCCTGCAGAGAGGGAGCACAGCACTTCGTGCGATGTCCTCGCAGATCTGCTATCGTTGGCCCTTGACAGAAAAGGTGAAAACTGGGGAATCTCAGATGAAAGGAGATGCCTCGTCTTAGGAGGCAGCTGGTTAAATGCAGAACATCACCTTTTTTATGGGCTCCATGTAGCGATGGCATTTCCACACTAGTGCAGAAACACTGATGGACGAGTSGGTTGACAAACTTGCAATCAAGGTAGCCTCTCTTACTTTTATTTCCACGGTCTCTTCACTCATACTGAAATTATATGGYGACTCTAGCGTTTTCCTGTGTAAGCATTTTGATTATAATTAAGAAAGACACTGCTTGCAAACTCTCATCTGAATTTAACTCACAATATTTCATTGTATGTCAGAAATAGTTTATTAAGCTTTCCATGGGAATGGAAAAATCAATGCTGCTTTAATTAATCTTTTGTTTTTGCGAAGGGGAGGAGGGGAACGTGACTTTCAATGGGAAAAAGTGAAATTAACCCTCCTCCAAACTCCCACAAAAGCACAGATTTTGGTAAAAGTCCAAATATTGCAGGTGCAATGGAGGAAGAGTGAATCATGGCACGCCAATATCCAGGCTTTCAATGTCATGAACGCATTTGCTCCCTGCAGAAAWAACTATCAGTCGCTACAGTTAGCAGATAACCATGCGGAGCCATTGTACCAACTATGGCTGTGTTTTGTTTGCTATTTCTTTTGTTTGGGTGAAAATTGGGGGTCTGCGGAAATCATTAACATTGCTTCATGCCACTTATCCTCTATTTTGCTGGCCCTTTGCAGAGTGTGAATGTCACCTTCTGTGAAGAAACTTGCCAGCCGTCTGGGGAAGAAAGTGAATTTCAGTTCTACCTGAGGTGCATCATGTTCTGTTCCTTGGGAGGTTTTATAATGATACGATATTTTTCTGTTAGATTTTACACTAGAGAAAATGGCATTTGCGTAACTTTAAGGATCTTTGTCCTGTCAGATCCATTCCTTATTTTACATCTGTTAAACCATTTTTAAATACTTTTACTTTGCAGGCTGTATTTTAAGAGTTCAGGGATAGGAAGCGTTAGCAGCGTGCAGCCGCTGAGTCCCAGATTCTTCCATTTAGGACAGTTCCCATGCTGGGCTAGGGAGCGGCTCCCCGTCCCACAGCATTTCACACCCTGCTGCTGGTGCTGGGGTTTGGTCCTGCTGCAGTTTCCCCTCGTGGGCCAGGGCTCTCCAGACGGCTGCAGAGGGAGGTGAATTTCTCTGGGGTGGAGGAAGACACCGGTGCCTTCCCCGAGGGTGGCACTGGCTGCCCYGTCCTCACCAGAACTGTTTGTTTCCTTTTCTGGGCGTGCGTAAGCAAAAGGCTTTAGATGACAGCCATCCTCGGAGAAAAGCGTGGTCTTGTTCGTACACCTCCATACCATATGTTCTAGATGGATATGGACTTTCAGCTGAAACCCATCAGTGTTATTTCTCTTATCACAATTTCAGCAGTCTTTCTTTCACCCTTGGCCATGGCGTGCATATCGTTAACGCCGTGGCAGTTAATCAAGCTGCTTGAGAGCGACTCTTGTTTCATCCTGGAGATGAGAGGCGAACTCTTTTGTGGTGAACTCCTTTGCTTCTCCTCTGCTGATGTAGGTATCCGAGATGCCCTGGCTGCCCTGGCCTGGGCAGCTGAGGGTCTGTCCTGGTGCTTGAGTGCCCTCAGCTCCTGGCCAGTGTCCGCGGGCTGACAGGGATTTCCGACTGTAGCAGTGTGCCTGTAAGGGCTTTTTGGAAGGAGGTCTGGAGTGAAGTGCAGCCTTGCAATTAACTTGGGTTGTTAGTCTGGACTGGATCCAGAATAGATCCATCCAAGAGGGGGGTTGTGTGCTGTATTTGTGTGCTGTAAGAAGGAAAAAATCATTCTTTGCAGAACTTCTCATGGATTTCATTGAAAATTGGGCAAATAAATTGCAAAGGAGACTGTGAGGAACTCACAGATGCTGAAGTTAGGCTTTTTAGAAGCAGCACCTGACTCTGAAACCCTAATAAACCTGGGGGCAGGGACGACCTCCCAGGGTACCCCCAGCTTCTCTGAGTGATGTGCAGGTCTGTTACGCGGGCTGACAGAGGCGCGTGGTCTGTGCAGACAGCTGGTCTGGATGTTAAACATCTGTGCACGTACTGCCAACGCACGACAGCCCTGTGTGAAGGGATGCTCCAGGCTGGGGAAAATGCATCTGGCGAGCGGGCTGGTGGAAAGCAGAGGTGAGAGGATGCCGAGGACCCCGGACCTTGCTCCGGGGATGGCATTGCAGGCGTTGTCTTGGTGCGCTGCATTGCCTGTGATGGGACAGAGGAATTTGGAGACCTGGTCAGTGGGTTCCGTCAGATGGCTTTAGGTGGAGCCTCAAAGGGGTTTGCACCCATCATCAAAGCACGTCCATGGTGCGGGGCACACCTACGTGCTCCCAGACTCTCCTGGCCAGCCGGGAGCCTGGCTTCTAGGAGTCCTACAGCTCATCCTGTATGGAAAGCCTGACATCGTCTTAAAAAAGATAAGGGGTATTTAACCCCTTTTGTGCTTCTCTGGTGAATYCTTGGGGAAGGTAAATCACAATGAAGCGGGTCGCTGTAGGAAGCTCTGTCTGAAAGAGGTGGCAAATCACATTTATGCCTTGGACCATGTTTAGACTGAGGTGTGATGTCTCCTGCAAGCTGAGTTTCGGGTTTTGGAGGCTTTTGATGATTGCACTGGCTTTGGGGAAGGAATTTGCCATCACAGACAAACCCAGAAGCCCTCCCGTTGCAGGCGAACCCTGCAGCAGCAAAAGGCCCATTTCCACACTTAGTTATACTCATTTAATAGTGCCCCAGACACGTGTTCTGCCTCTCTGGTTATCATCTGCCCTCCTCTCCCTCCCCAGGACTTGCCCCTGCTCCTCTGGCAGTATTCCCCTCCAGCCTGCCTCAGGTTTTGTCTTTTGTTAATGGTTGAGCCTTTTCGTAATGGAGCAGCAATAGTGCTCAGAGGTCAGCTCCTGAACTTTTCCCAGTGCTGGTGAGGAATGCGGAGCCGCTTTGGAGCTCCTGTGAGGGAATGACAATAATATCCAGATCTTGATCTCTGAACCTTCTTCGCTCTAATGAGCGTTTCTGGGGAATTGTGCCCTTAATGCACCAGCACTTTCCAAAGGGAAGCGATCCTGAACACATCAATGGATGTGTGCGGGAGCCCTCAAGGAGAGTGTTTGAGCAAAGAACTGAAAGTCTCTGCGCTCTTTTTTCTTTCTGTATCTGAAATGCCAGTGCAGACGTCTAAAGTACCTGCACTCACATTTGTTGCTTTCTGTATAGTTGAACTGCATGCCTAAGTGCCGCATTTATAAAATCCTTGTAATGATACTTTCTAAAATATTTAAAACACATGAAATCTCCCGAGTCCGGGAAAGAACACTAATGATATGCAACGAAGCGTTTATGTAAGATGGGTCTTTAGCTGAATGTTTTGGATCAGGCAAAGGAGCTTTGTAATGAACTAAGTAGGTGAATTTATTGCCTAGATATTAGTGCCTTTTTTCTCTTCCTCTGTGGTCTGGTGACAAATGACTTGCTCTGAAAACAAAGATAACTGCTTTGGCTACTGCTGGGCTAATCTTCACAGGTGGTCAGCATTGAAAAACCAAATTCCACCTCTAGATGCTGATGCATACTGTGAAAGTTTTACAGTCCATTTGTTAAAGTCCATTTTAGAAACTCTAGAACAAATGTATTTTGCTTCTCTGCTTCGATTTATTTTCATGAGAAGWAAAAAAAAAAAAAAAAATTTTTTHCCCCCCCCCCCCCCCMAAAAAAAAAAGGTGCTTAGAGAGAAGCTATTTTAATCAGGAGAAAAAGTTTTAAAAACAAAATTTTAAAAATAAAAGATTTTTTGTCCTCTTCTTAAGAAGAGGGTACAGCAGAGACCAGAGAAGGCTGGCTATTACAAAGTAAACCAAATGCCTCCAGACCAGTAAAACTAAACTTTTAATTGCTGCTGCCTGCATCCTTTTCAAAACTATTTCGTGTTAAATTTTTAGGTGTGTGAGGTTGCTATAGTCATCACTATAGGTGATAGTCAATGATAAAAGTAATTTTATTCCATATGTTTTCAGAGTAATTTTATTTTTTTATATGTATGGCTAGAAGTCATTCCAGTCTGGTTGTTTTTATGTATATTTAAGTATGAAATGAATTCATCATGAAACGGTTCAGCGCTTCCAATTAATTTTAATGGGATACTAGTTTCAACCTCATTGGATCAGAGCCTGGGAATTGAAAAGTAGCTGAGCTTTTTAATAAACCCGTACAAATCTTGTTCTAAATGTTGCACGTGATTTATCAGACTCAGGCTAAAGAAGAGCTTACTGTATCAATTTATCCTGACAGCATGTGTCTGATGTTTAATTTCATTAATAAAGAAACATTTGCACAGAGCATTCAGAATTGTATGGGGCTGCTACCGTGGCAGAAAGTTAATCATCTTGAAATAAATGATTGCTTCAGGGCAACTGGGGAGAGTGACAGGAGGAGGAGGGCGTTTGGATTTCAAGAGCCTGTCTTCATGTTAGCTACTTGGTGTGCCACGTGTGAACGTTGTGCTGGGGATGTGGTGCAGCTCTTTGCGTGGAAGTGGCAAGATACTATAGATTTTCTCTGAGCATACCAAAATAAAGTAGCGGGACAAAGTCTATAAATTTTTTCAAATTCGGTGGTTGCTTTCTTTCTCTTTCTTTTGATTTCCCTTCTCTATTCTGTCTATAAACTACATGGAAACTCATAGACAGGCTGGATCCCTGGCCATGTTCTTGAATCTGAGTTACCTGCTGCGGGAGGGCTGGTGCACAGCGCCGTTCTGAAGAGGAGGGCTGACCAAGACGAGCCTCGGGTTGTCCACGGCTCCGCCTGAAGCTCAGTTCCACCGCTGCAGCGAGGCCGGAGGGACCGTGCCCTGTGGGCAGGTGACTTTTATGGGAGTGATGCTCACAGCGTCTGTGAGCAAAACCAGGAGGGCAGAGGGCAAGTTTTGGTGGCCTGCTGGTGGGGTTTCCTGTGACGTTCCCCGTGTTCCTGCACACCTTTTGAAGCGGGGTGCTGTAAAGCATCACCTCTCTTGTGTGAGTCCCGCCGCGAGGGCCAGGGCAGCAGCCGGGAGGTCTGGGCATGCTGTCAGAGCCGGAGCAAACAGCCCCCACAACTGCACGAGCAGCACCCCGGGTGTGCTGCTGCAGCTGGGGCACTGGGGAAAGAGAGGGCAAAGGAGGGAAAAGATGCTGCTGGCTACTCTGGTTTGTGTATGAATCCCTCTTTGGTAGCAATCTTACTGGTGGCTATATACAATAGCCTTGAGTCATTATTACGGCACTTTAGTTCAGAGTTTTTTGTATTAATTCTCTCTCTAACATCTGTAAAAAGCACAGAAGAAAAGTACATCTACTCCTGAAATATAGCTGTTTCTGAATGAGAAAGCATCTTGGGACAGAAATGAAGATAGGAAGGATGAAACCAGCAGGGAACTGGAATTTTGGTAAACAGCAAAAATAAGCATCCCAATGGAGAGAAAAAAAAAAAAGGAAAACCCAATAGCCTTATCATGGGATCTGTGAAGACGATGAAGGGACAGTATCAGAGAGGCAGACTCAGCTGAGAATTAGCTGCTATTCTGCCCATTTAGAAGGAAGAATTGCAACCGATTACGTTATCTTAGCACCAGGGTGTATGTAAGGAGGTTTTTCATCCAAGCACCTGATCCAGCCCTATTTGGTTTATGAGATCTGACAGGAACCCCGCATAAAATCTGATGGCTTCAGGCAGGTGATTAGTGTAAGCACAGTGTATAATTAGTGAAGATGTTTATTGTGCAAATTAATGGAAATGGAAGCTTTACTTGTGTACATTAAATTGAAGTGTTTGTGTGGATATGTATGTGCAATGAATTCCAGTGTTTTTTCATGCCCGCCCTTCAGTGCAAATACGCGTCCTTCCCATACTGATGTGGATTTGGATCTGGTTGTTGCTGTGATGAAATGGCATTAGAATTTCCAGCATCTGTTTTCTGATGATATTACAGTCCTGCTTTGCATCCCACAAGGCTCGTTCACRTCTCCCCCTGCTCCTCACAGCTTCTGCTCTAACCTTGCTTCACACCTGCTCCAGCACTCCGCGGGAAAGGCGCATCTCAGCCGAGCAAACAAAGGCGCCGTGATAAGGCGCCCGCCAGCCGAGGAGGAGCGAGCTTTTTCTAATCTGTACTGCAGCTGGCTAAATTGTAAGGAGAGCAGCACTCTTCAGCTCTTCCATTACTAGATTAAACTTTCAAGTACGCTCAGAGCTATTTTTGTATCTTATCTTATTTTGTGTTAAAAAGTGGATGGGGTGGAGGAAGGGAATTTGGAGAAACTTGATGCACGGTGTGTATTTATAATCCATTCAGGGGGTGACCCTTCTTATCTTGCACATGCTTTGCCTTGGGGAGTCGAGAATATTTTATTAGTTCTTAGGGTTTTATACCCTTCCAAATAAAGTCCCCGTACTGGAAAGCTGTTGTCCAAGCACCCTGCTTATATCCTCTCTGTGAATGATTGCTCCAGAAAACGAATGTACTGAAAAAATGAAATTCAGAATGAAATATAAGAGAAACAGCAATAAACTCTCTGACCAGAAAAGAAGTTATTTTTTAATTCTATCATTCCCTGGTAATAAAGTTATACCCCAAATAACTGCTCCAAACAGAATTTTGACTGTGACTCAGAGAACTGCAGGGAACTCTATGAAATGTTGTAAGGACGTAGCTATTTCTGTTGATTTTAGGGGGAATGGACTYGGAGGAAAACAGGATAGCAGAGTTAGATAAATAACTCTAAAAAAGCTTTGGGCACAGTTAGGTACAGAATTCTGAAGTCGTTAGTCCGGTCTACTTCCTACTGACCTTTTTTCTTTCTTCCTTCTCCTTCCAAGACACCTCAGTCCTTCTCGATCTGCATCCTTAATTCCTTTTGTTTTGTTTCCAGCTTCTTTGTTTTCACGGTAACTGCTGTGCTTGGCACCCAGCAATCGCTCATAAATCCGAATTTGTAGATAGGGTACCTCTTTAAAAACAATTTCAGTAAGCAGAACAAGGTCCACTTAGTCTTCATTGTCATAGATTGCATTTCTTGAAAAGACTGTGGAAGGGTCACTGTGCAGTTTAGTGAATTAACTCACACGCTCTTTCTGCATACCTGAGGCTGGGGAATCTGAACTCATCCCAGAAAACCGACTGAAAATCAATCAGCTCAGATAGATGTCAAGAGCTCGCTGGGGAAATGCAGGCAGGCAACTCCATCCTGAACTACTTACGGTACGACAACAGCAGCCTGCATTTCTACTAATTCAGTTGTCTCCAGGGCATTCATGGTAAGCAGGTCCAGGAAAGACATCTTTTTAATATTGCAGCTGCACAAATGACTACTGTAGGAGGCATGGCACAAGGTGACTGCTAACTATGTGCTGTAGGAACATTGATTCACTGGTGTCCATCCATGCGTGCCGACTTACAAAAACACTGAGTGAGGCTGTCAATGCCTTGCAGAAAACCAGGACTATTTATTCTCCAACCTAAAATGTCTTTCCTTGCATGATTCTCAAGAGAACGTGCATTTTCTTATTAAAAAAAATTGGAACTAGCAGCTCCAGTTGACTCCATCACTCATCTGCAGAAGGGGCTCATTTCAGCAGTGGGTTATGTGGTCACACATGCTTTCTTCCCAGCTCTGTGTTCTCTGAAACTATAAATATAGTTTTCATGTCTTACATGAGGTGTTTTGTTATTATGTCTGCTCTACCCATCCACCCCTCAGCTGGCTGCTAATCAAAGCCCTGCTTTCATTCTCGCTGGTGCTGGCTCTACACACCATTCATGACTGAAGGGTGTTGTCCACATCATGCTGCCTTTTTTTTTTTACCAGAGGAGCTTTCTATTAAGAAATCAATGACCTGAGTTTATGAATACTGTGTGATATATGACAGGGAAGATAATCGGCTGCGAAGTCAGAACTGGGATGCAGTCTTGGTCTGCTGAGTGCAGTTCTGAGGATGCATTTTTTTTCCTGCTTTTTTCCTTTCTTCCATCTCTCTCATAACCATCTTGCTATGAAGGAGGTGAGAACTGATATTAAAAAATACTATGCAACTGGCTTTATTAATCAAGATCTTGTTTTATGGTTCAGAGAAGTTGTGTCCTTCCAGTTTGACACAAGATTTAAACCCACGTGGGTTAACTATGGAAGTGGACAGTGCAGTTGATGAGGGCTGGTGGTTCTGCACAAGGTCCTCAAATGCGCTGGGAAGTGGTCTTGGGAGAGCCATGAAATTTCTTTTTATTTCTAGCACTCGTAAAATAGGCTTGTTTCTGAATTCTCAGAGGAGCAAAGTTAAAGTTCGTTTGGGTTGACTGATGCTTTGCAGTCCTTTGGTGAAACGCTGTGAGAGCGAAAAGCTGCTGTTAGAAGCGGGACATTGGTCTGCAGGGCCAGGGCTTGGGGTGGCTCCGTGGGGCTTCTCTAGGGCGCACTGGGGAGGTGGAGGTTTCTGCTGGCTGAGGGGCTCGGGCTGCCTGGTCCCCTCCAGYGTCGCAGGCAGAGCGGTGCCGAGGAGGACTGCCTGCCTCCCCTCAGTGGTTCTGTTACCTCTCACTGAAGTTTCTGCCCAGGGCAAAGAAATGGAAATTATTTTTACCCTCCCCTCTCTTTCAACGTGGGATGAACTGATTTCTCTCCAGGCTGAAGATCAAAAATAGATCTCTAGTTTCCAGTAAAAAGGGTCAATAAAAAAAGGGTTGAATTTATTTGAAGTTCAGTTAATTAATATTTCCACACAATAGTCTTTAAACTTCTGGTGATCAGGCTAAAACATAAGGAGTCTGCGTTTGTGCCAACATGTTATTTTTGGGTGTTAGGGGGTTTATAARGACAACACTAGCTGGTACAGTGGGGACATGCCATCCAACGGGCAGCATTTAACACCCTGCTCTGGGGGCTCGGGGAGCGTCAGTCTGGCGGTGTCCTGCTCCCTCCATCGTCCCTGCGCCACCGCCCCTACACAAAACCTACAAATGAAGAAAGCGGCCGTGGGGTGTGTTGTGTGCCTGAGGGATGCGATGCGTAGCATGAAAGGAAACACAAGAAATACCTGTGGAGTTGTCCTGAGTCTCCAACAACCTCATGAAAAGAACAATTTGATGTTGCAAATTTCCTGCTGTTTGGTAAAACAACCAAACAACTCCCAATAAGCGGGTTAACATCATCCAACAGCAAATAGCTACTCAAGATCTGGAGTCAATGAATTTCTTCTCCTTCTGGTGACAGCTCTTCCTCTGTGTGAGGAATGTCACTGCCGGACTGCCGATGGAGAGGCTGCAGACGTGAACGAAGGCATCCTCCAGCTGCTGAAAACCACCAAATGCTACGACAAGGAATGTCATTTTTTGGTCACTTGCCCAATGGATTATTTTATATTGATTTCTCAGGAGAAAAAGACCCACAACAAACCATAGTGAAATTCAGGGAATCTGCCCTTTTTGAGTGATATTCCAGCCACACTGAAGTGAACAGTATTGACTTGCAAGAGGGTTTTTGTTTTGTTTTATTTTTATTGACTTCTAGGTGGAGGTTTACGATGAGGACTGAAATTGCTCTCTGGAGAACACCAGTCTGACAGCAAGCCCTCCTTACCAGGGGAACATGCCGGCTGCCGTATACCCAGGCAGGCTCACTCACCCCAAGACAATCCTAAACTGGCCCAGATTTTTCTCAAAAGATTGATGATTTTGGTGACCTGTGATCAACCAAATGAGGTGATTCTGTGCTCCAGGGAATCTGCTTCTGTTTCTTTCCTCGCTCCCTCCCCAACTATCCTCAAATTAATTTAAGCAGTGAGAGGAGAATGGTATCAAGTCTCTGGAGTTGCATTGGCGGCAGAAGGAAAAGTTTTGATTTTTTTTCTCTGTAAATATGTGGATGTCTGTATGTGCTTTCTCCCTGCTCCTAGCTGTGCCTTCAGGAGGGTGAAAGGTTTAAGTTGATCCCATTAGTGCAATGTATGTAGATATAAACCCTTTCCATGTTGAGTGTTGAGCGATAAGGAAGAAAATATCATGGAAGGTCACTGGATCTCTAGCTAATATGGGCATGGGTCTTAGTGAAATAACATGGGAAAAATAGTTCTTCACTTTCATCTTCTGCATGTAACTGAGGAACATTTTCTGTGTGTCCATTTTTCCCTGATTTTGGCAGGGTCTCTGGCAGGATGAGGCAGATGCTGGTGACGGGGAGGTGCCTCTCCCTGTTAGGAAAACTGAGGGCTCATCTTGTTAGCATTGGTGCATAGCTAATTAGTAGGGCTGAGGCACTGCAGGAAAAGATATTCAAGGCTGAGTGTTTGGAAGTGGAAAGGGTTTTAGCAAGATACTTTTAAAAGAGCGTCTTCACCAAAAACCTGCCTGAGAACCCCAGAGAACCACTTGGTGTGAAAGCTTTTGCYGCTAAGTCCTCTTTAAAGGCTGGGAAAGCACTCAAACTGGCTCTGCTATCTTTCAAAAGTTCTTCAGAAAGGCTGTCAAAGTTTATAGCTCTCATATTTCATAGGTCGTCTTGTCCTTTGCTCTTTAGTTTGTCCCTGGCTCCTGGCATCAGAGACAGTCCCAGCTAATGTTTTGCTCCAAAGATAGTGTTTCAGTTCCTATACAGAGATTTAAAATGCTTTATATATTTTCTGTTTCCTGATGACTATCATAATTAAGTGTTATCACCAGAGTACATAAATGGCTTGGGTAGACCATAGGCAGTATATGGAAAATAAGCTATCTTTTCTTTTACTTTATGTTTTTCAAAGGAATACTTTTTAATAGCTTCTTAGTTTTTCTTATTTGGTTTGGTTTTGCTCACTTTTTTTTTTTTTTTTCTTTCCTATGGAAGAAGGAAGCTTTGGGGTGAAAGAGCATAAAGGTGTCTTGTTGCAGACTTCAGACAAACTCTGCCATGAGTAAATCCATATCAAATTCACATAAAATTGGGTTGGCTAGCATGCTTTTGATGTTCTTGAATTACTGCACAAAAAATGCTCAACAGAGATTATCTATTAAGATTTTCAGTTCAGTCAGGCATTTCTTTAAACAAACAAAAATGTTTCATCTTCAGTGAGCCCTAGCTAATAGCAGTTATCTCTTCCTTCTGATATAAAATGGATAGATTGGTGCCTTTCTTGTCAATAACATTCAGATCACCTTCAGCTTTCCGGTAAAGCGGTTGTCCTCAGGTGTTCCCAAATATTGGTGGGGAAGGTGGCTTRGCTTTTACCAGGTTCACCACCTCTCGTGGAGCCAAGGACACACAGATTCAGCATCTGGGGCTGTAAAAGTCACTGAATTAATTTTTTACTTTCCAGCAGACAGGCATGGAGCTGCTGCTGGAGAGGACCTCTTCATGGGGCGAGATGAAGGCACTACGCAGGCTCCACCAGCTACTTCTGGTCCTACTGTCTTTGCTGCTGATAACACTGGGGAAGAGTCCAGAGAAAGCACATGTGGGACTTGGAATCCCTTGATTTTGTGAGCCTTTATGCCCATATTTAATATATAACGTCCGCCACTGGGCATGGTCTCCTACAGTAAGTATTGCCCTAACTCGGTTCACACCAGCACAAAGCTGTGCTGAGCCCTGGGTGTCTCTGACCATCGGGGAGCTTCAGCAGTGTCTCCATGCCTCTGGGACCTGCATCTGCAGAAAAGAGATGCTCCGTACCACGAATCACAGATGAAGCTGGCAGGAATTTAGGTTCCCAGGTCCTCACTCTGGTTGGCCAGCCCACTGGCTTGTACGTGTATGAAAACACGAGCTGTGTGTGACCATGCTGGCTGGGTGCCTCTGAAATGTGGGTCGTCGGCTCCAGCGACAGGGTGGCAAACAGCTGCCTGTGCAGCAAACTTCAGCTGGGGTGTGCAGGACATGTCCCCAGGGAGCTGGTGCCTGGCCCCCACCGGAGTCCCCTGGCTCCTGTGGGTTCTGGGAAACAAGCCACTTGTTTTCCACCCGACTGTGCTGCTCTTGCTCTATTACATGGTCCCTTGCCTCTGAGCTTGAATTATTGCCTACATGCATGGGTAGAGCTTTTGGAAAAAAACTAAGCATGTAATTAAGAGAGTCAGTATATTTTATGGGGATAGTGACTAAAGGAAGCAGCTCTTCACTTCAGTAATTGTGAGCGCCTGTCAAAAGAGATTTGTGGCAAAGGGAGGTCAGTTGGGAAGAGAGCTGCTGCTGGAGAAACGCTGACTTCCTTCTCGAATGGATATAATTGTGTTCTTCAGAATTATGACTTTTTACAGATGCTATGCATGTGGATGGGCTTGGCTCTCTCAGGGCATGCACTGCCTGCACTGCAATCTGAGACCAAAAAACCCCTAAAACCAAACCCCACAGACCTTTCAGAAGAGAGGCAGAGTGTCAGCAGGTCATGCAGAGCCAGAAGTTTTGATACCAGCTCTTACACATTGCACAAGAACAACTCTTCACCGCTTGTAAGCGCAGGCAGAGAAGCCTGTGGGCTGAAGCAAAGGGGGATTTACCGCAGCGGTAAGAGGCTGAGGCACGGCAGCGTGGTCCGCCCAGGTATCCAGCAATGGGAGAAAGAGTAAGTGGGAAAGCCAAAGCATCTGTGGTGTGGTCTCAGTTAAGTTCATGGCTGACAGTAAACAGCAACACGTGCAGAAAGTCTGACACCATTCACTGCTCGTCTCCTCGTATAAAGGGCTCCATCATTAGACAGTCTTGGTTCAGTGCCTGCATTTCTGTTGCTGCTGGTATTTTTCCCTAAAATGCCCCGAGGTGTATTTAGTAAGGTTGATTTTGATGTTTTCATAGGGGAACGTTGCACCAAAGGATGGTTGGAGCGCAGAGAGCCTGGTATCTGCTAGCTGCTCTCAGTAACCTGTTGTGGTTTAAGATCTTCTGGAACTACTCCTGGGTCTCAAGTTGGCTTTTCAGTGCCTTGCAGTATTATTCTGTCCTTCCATGTACATTAACAAGTGCTTTATAGTCATAAGGCCTTTGTATTTGTCTTTAAACAAACAAGCAAACAAATCAGCTAATTTAGCAATGAAAGAAGTGAAGATACTTTTAGGTCTTGTTGTGAAAGCCATGTGTAAACGAGAAACAGTGACTAGTTTAAACCAGAAAAGTGTTTATTTTTGAGCTGATTTGCTGACGTGTATCTGCAATGGCAATGGTAGGTAGATAGATAAATAAAKACAGAATAAAACAAGGGTTTTACTGAAATATTTGGGTTGTTATGCTCTGCAAATACTTAAAGAAGTGGCATATTAATGTGTCTTACTTGTTTTCCAGTAAGTCATTAGTCGCTTAAGTGAAGTTGCTCATGCCAGTTTTCCCTTTCATTAAATATTCATGTTTACTAATGGAAATTGTCTTGACAAATTGGTCAAATTGAGCAACTTATGAATTTATGCCATAGACTAAAAAAAGTTGTTTTGGAACTCCCAGTGAGCTGAAGTAATGCTTAAAATCATTAACACTTCATTGATTTTATAATTAAAAAATCCCTAGAATAAATAGAACATCCTTTAAAATGTAGCATAGCTGTTTATCTCAATGCTTAGTATTAATATTCATATTTTTTCCCTGAAAATACCCATGAACTTCTAAAGATGCCTTTTATTGCCAAGCCTTAGGATTCACTCCCTCCCCAGCAKCTYYWACKSRT